>UCOL01000255.1:0-80428 GCA_900474335.1 Ormyrus nitidulus | reverse complement strand
CAATTAGTGAATTTCGGAACATTCCGTAATTCAACATAATTTTTATACAATTCGGAACACTCTGAAATCGGGCGCCCGAGTTTCGGAATACGCCCTTTATTTTCGTGTCTTTTGCTCGCATTTAATGCTCTTTCTTAATTTACATTGTTTATCTTTCGTGCCTCTGCTGTTGCCGATGACTTTTTTTATATTTATTTAGAGATATTTATGCCACTCGAGTGTTTTCGAGTGAAAGATATGAGCTTGTTGTTCTTTCACGTAATTCAGCCGAGATCGATGCTGATATTTTTATAAATAATATTCGATTCCGATAATAGAAGTTCCAACTATTTTTATCGTTGACATTCACGCAAGAATTTTTCCCGTATCTTTTTATTTTGCGTTGAATAACTGAAAAAATTTATTGCTTCCAGAAAACTCTATTGATTGAAGTTTATTCTTGAAAATAAAACTAAAAACATTTAAGTTAAAAATTTCTTTAAAAACTAAATTACTGTCTCAAATAAGCAGTTCAACTAATAGAATTTTAGTCCAATATTCTTCTATTATTTTCAGAGCCTAATTAATATCATCCAGCTCACATCTCGTCTAGTCGACATTGGCATTCCAAAAAAAAAAAATGGCGCACCCAAAAATACCGAAAACAGCAATCAAACTTTATACACGCATCGGAAAGAGGCAGTCCGAAAAAAGCATCGCTCCTAAAAATAGCGTGCGCCGACTTATCGGTATAAGCGTGCGAAGGGGGCCAGAGCGCTGATGGCTAACAGTTCGTAGGTGGAGAGCTCGCTTACGGCCACTGGCTCGGCGAGAGGCTCGTTCTGCGTTCCGAAAGTGAGCAGGCGCGATCGCTCTCCCCTCTACTTGGCGAGAATGACAGTGCGGCGCGGACGCGTCGCGTGCGAAGACTCACGTAAACAGCAGTCGGCCTGTGGCGTCTATCGGATTCAAGTCCTTATTCAAACGCAAGATTTTCAAAGGATTGTACTGTGAAATCTTCTTTGGGGAAAAAGCCTTTGGCTTTTGAAATATGGCTAAAAGAGAAACATAGAGAGAAAGGAAGAAGGTTTATTCAAGCCGGTGGTTTAATACGCACGCACACCTAGTTTCAGACGTAGAAGGAGGTAAGCATGGCGGAGTTTGGTTTGAAGTTTTCGAAGTGCTGTCAGTTGTCGGCAAGCCCTTCTTGTTTGGAGGTTAATAAAAGGGTCGGTTCGTCTGATTTTTGTGCAAGCAGGAGTCAGAAGGAAGCCTTCCCCGCAGCTGGCGCGTGGAATGCCGAGCAGCAGCGGTAAACGCAATATGGTGCTGAACTTCCTCGGAAAATACAAAAACAACGCCACTACCCTCCTCGACTTGTTCTCGCCTCGATCTGCCGTCGACTTTGTAGCATTAGGTACCGATTTACTGCGAAGCACTATTTGCTTAATCCTGCCTTTCATTCAGGACACTACCGCCACGCGTCATCTTTTTTTTACTTCCGGCATTTAGATTGGGAAATTACACCGTTCGTGAAACAACTGATGGATTTTTTTTTAAGATTTCGGGATTTTATGGGCTTAGAACTGCAGGTAAAGCGGGGCCGGAAAACACGTGTTTAAAATGGAGGCGAAAGTTTATAGAGTTTTAAAGGGGTTTTCTATTTGTAAATTTTTAAATGAAAAATAGTTAAAATTTAGTTAGAGAAGTAGTTTAGGGATTTTACATTAATACTTTATTTGATATCTGTGACTAAAAACCAGTTTCTTTATAAACAAGTGAATTTATTGCTAGGGCAATGAGCACATGATTCACAAGAATTTTGCAAATTGTTACAGTTTTCATAAAAGTTTTTGGACTAATGTAATGTAATTTATTTCTTTTCACAGTTTTTGTATGGAATATTTTAGCAAAATTAGAGAAATTAGAGAAAGTAAATTTCATTTTAAAGTTGGTTTTCAAAACTTTTGTGGAAAATGCTGAAAATAATTTTAAAATACTATATATAGTAAAAATATTTTGAATATACAATTGTAAAAGAAGATGCTATAAATGTATGTTTAATAATAATTTTTTTTTTCTAGGAATTATAGAAAAGTAGCAAAGGCCAAGATGTTCAGTTTTCATAAGCCAAAGGTTTATCGATCCAGCACTGGGTGCTGCATCTGTAAAGCCAAATCTAGCAGTTCAAGATTTACAGATAGTAAAAAATACGAAGAAGATTTTATAAAATGCTTCCAACTGGAAGAACGCCGTACTGGGGAAATATGCAATGCCTGTGTTCTCTTAGTGAAAAGATGGAAAAAGCTACCTGCTGGCAGCAGTCGCAACTGGAGACATGTAAATATTATTTTATTTTAATTCATCTTATTTGATTTATCTTCTTAAAGAACTACATAATTTATGAAATTTATTCAATAGGTCGTAGATGCTAGAGCAGGACCAGGAATCAAGTCATTGACAAAGTTTAAAGCAAAGAACAAGAAAAAGGCCAAGGAAATTCCTGAAAAGTTTGAGAAAATATTAAAGAAGAAGCATATTTACGTGAAGAATAATGGAGATCGGGAACAGAGCCCTGCCATGAGTGATGACTTGACAGGTTTGGACACTTGAATTTGAATACATAAATTTTTACATTACGATTCTTGTAGGAACACAGACGAGTTGAAAGCTATATAAAGTATTTCTTATTACATCATTGACTGCAAAGAATTGTCAGTCTTTGAAACTTTGAAAAAAATGAAAGTTTGTTTTTGACTATGATGACTTTTCAATTTTACGGTTTACGCATCTTAATAATTTTAAAAAGGTATGATTTCTGCCAAGAAACAAACTTAATTAACTCTGTACATAATAAACTAAACACTTTTTTGTACAGTTTGTAAAAATTTGCAAGGTAGTGTTTAGAAATCAGGTATTCCATACTAGTACTTCATTTCAGAATAATCTTAGTTTTATTAATATAATCATGACATTGACATGAATATATCAATGACATTGTAAACGAGTTATAAAATGTATTAAATTAATTACTTGTTTACTAAAATAATAATTTTTTGTTTCTTGTAGAAGAAGATGTAGCTGGTACTGGAAGTAAAAGTTCTAGCCGAGCAAACAGTCCAGCAGGTAGCGATGACACTGTAGTAGGAGAGAAGAGACTAGATATTAATCAATCAGAATTAGATATTAGTGGTTTTATTGACCTAACATATTTTAAAAGGTATTGTGTCCTTTATTTATCATTTCTATTATACATTTTTTAATAAATTATACAGGTTCATAATAACCTCAAAAATCTTTAAATTCCAGAAAAAATGTATGCTGTGGCGTGATATTCTTGGGCATGTTGGGCGAAGTGATGATCGAACCGTCCCTTTTCAAGCCATGCATGAATTGCTTAGCGCGTCAGCAGCGTGAGCGCACGGCGTCGGTGTCATTATCCCTGGTAGCCGGCTCGAGTCCAACGCACTCGACGTCCTCGGCCTCTGCGAGTCCTTGCCACAGTTCGGCCTCCACTAGTCCGGCACACAGTGTTGAGTCCAGCACTGATGGCTCAGTCAAATCAATGGGCAAGGGTTTCTGCGACTCATTCTCTGACTCCGGCTACGATGACTCCTCCAACCAGAGTTCTATTTTATCTGAGAACAAGAAGATGCACCACCAACAGCCGCCGCCTCCACCTCCGTCACAATCCCTGCATCTTCTCACCAAACCTGGTAGGAAGTTGCCGGATGTTAATGTAAATTGCTTTTTGTTTATTTTGTTAATTAGTATTTTGATAAAAAAAACTCATTAGGTCATTTTTTTACTTTCTAAATAAAACTAAAGGCTGCATTTGCTTTAATTTTTGCTCAAGTAGAAAAATAAAAACATGACCTGATAATTTTTTATTCATACAAAATGCTAATTAAAAGAATTAAAGGTGAAATTTGCTATCTTTTATCCTGGAACTTGAAAATTCAAAATATTTTCAAGTATATATTAATAAGATTAGCTGCAAACTTTTTAAAGCATTGAATATTATGAATGAAATATTTTTTTTTATGTATTACAGGTAAGCCCATCAAAAAAGTACAGAACGAGAAGTTCGAGAAGTCGCCGATTGCCTCATCGCCTGCTCGACTGAGAACTGGAGGTACAAAAATGCCTATTAAATTGCTCTGTAAGCCCGTAGCTATTGTCAGCTCGACCAAACTCAGTCTCAGCAATAGTACTTCGCGACCCGTCGAGACGGTTCTCAAAACGGTCTCCGCGGCCCATGAGTTTGCCGTGCGGCCCCCGCCTCATAGGCAGTCGCTCGCCAATTAAGATTATTTTCTACACGTATAGATATATAGAAATATATTCAAACGCTACGACGATGTACGCGCCGGTAACTCATTCATGCTTTACCTTTGTTTCTGTCGTATTTTCTGGGAGAAGCTTAAGAGATAAGGAAGATTTATGAATTTTAAATTATAGAGAAAGTATATTGAATTATTTATAAAATTTTATGCTATAAAAAAGCGTTAATAATGATCTTTAGTATATTTTCTTGACATTTCATTGGCAAGTGCAATCAAGACTTCTCTGTTTAATGCCTGTAAATATTTGGAATCGCAATATTTATGTCAAATTGCGATATAAAAAAAGATGGAATTTATTAGAGTGACTAGCGCATACATCACCGCGCGATAGAGTCTTAATTTATTTTTATTATTTTCTTTTCCGTTTACGCGTCTAGTTAAGCATACGTCGCATATGTATATAGATATATACATATTATATACAAATATATTTATAATAAAGAGTTGCAGCTGTCTCTCAGTGAAGTACGCACACTTTATAAGCCGTTTGGCATAAAGACGACCTAATTTTCGTACGATAAAAGTCGCTTTGTTTAATTCGTCGTCCAGAACAAGCAAGGATCTTCCAATGATGAAAAATATCTTTTGTCGCTACCGCGTCATTGTTACTTAGACTGGCTGTGAAGTAGCTAAGTATTTGAAACAAATTAGAATATTTCTTTAAAAAAACATAGATTTTGTCTTTCATTTATTATTAACCATCAAAATTTCACTTTTCAACCTAGCGATGAATGATATTAATGTGATAAAAGAATATCTTTGTTTGTGCAAGGAAAATTCACCTATTCCCGTGTTCTAGAGACTCGATGACTCTCGAAACTGTTCAACTTACGATTATGGACCAAATATCTTTATATTACCGAAAGACCGATTTTATTACAGTATCGAACTGTGATGCTGTTTGTAAATACTTATATAAAGAAAAGAAGCATTATCTTATCTATAAACTCACTCTCTCTTTCAATCCTAATATTAAAATAGTTACTTCTTCAGAAACTACATATTCAATTAAAAAATAGTAAATCAAAAAATACGGATATTCAAAAATGGTTATAGTAATTGGCGTTATTAATAATAAGCGAGACAATCAAGTTAGAGCTATTGAAAAAGTACATGTCCAGAATTGAACAAAAAGTTTAAAAATTAGAAGTATAAACGAGAGAGTATAGTTGATAAATGGTTATTAATAAAATCTTCTAAGTTAGGTGTTATAGTGGTACGGTGTAAGAATGTAAAAGTGATACGTGTTACCTCACAAAAATTCACCAAATGGAATTCACTAAAATTAAGATAAATATCTTCCAAAGTCAATCAAATGTTATCATTACTCGTGCTTTTTTAATAAAACTGTTGATTATTGAAAAAGTAGAGTATTTATACATATGAATAAAGTTATGCAGTCATTACATTCCTATACAAAGTACCAATTTACGTAAGCACATTGAATAAATGCTCGCACAAAACTGCCACAACGTAAGATTGTTGAAGAGTCAAATTATTAAAGTAGCAAGTCAACTTGCACTGTGATGAAGCTTAACATAACCTACAAAGGGAAATTGAAAAAAAAAATTGTTATAAACTTGAGAAAAATATTTTGTGACTTCAATCGTGCGAAATTCGTCTGCGTGCAAAATTGATCCCCTAAAGACAAGTGCGTACTTCATAAGACTTATAATATTTCTTGAGCTAGAAAGCTTGAAATTTTTTTAATTTCAAACTATCATTCAATGTTTTTCAAGATTGAGTATTATTTAATGTACATTATTTACTTTTATTTTTAATGTACATTATTACTTTTTTATTTTTTTATCATATTTATTATATTTTTTTATTTTTGTAATTGATAAAATAGATGATTTTTAGTTATATTTATTTAATAAGAAAAATTAGTTGAAAATAAACTTTAAAAAATTTTTTGAGCCATTTAACTTGCTTTTGCTGATATTTTTCTGGTACTCAATTAGCCAAACTTACCATAGTTGTATTGATAAAATTTATAATGCATGCTCCGTTGAACTGTTTGACATTAAAAAAATGAAGTCCTCAATTGAAACTTGATGCATAAAAGAAAGTCTAAAATCAGTAAGGAATAAAGAAATCAGCAACCACAATGTACAAAAAAGAGAAGTTGCAGCTCAACAAAGAATTCCACCTGATTCTATCCAAGCGTCATAGATTATTTACACACTCTTTTCAAAATATAAAAAAGCGATTGTGAGACTGATCGATGTATTAAGCAGTTAATTTTTTTTGCAAACAACTATTAGAAAATAGGTGAGATTTGTAACATTCGTATATATGTTATATACATATACATAAATTATATATATATAAGATTCTAACAATACAAACAAAAAAGACGACTGCCATAAAATATTATCTCGTTATCTTGATGGTTATCTTTATCGTAATTGTACATATATCTTGTAATGCGGTTTCAAATGAGGTGATAATAATTATTGAGATTGTTTTTCCTTGATGCAATCGAAAATCTGTAATTTAGGTGCGCTGCGCGATTTCAAGTGCCTACGAAACTTTAACAGATTCTCGCCTCGTTTAGCTAATTCAAATAAAGGAAAATACTGATTTGTTGTTGATTCGAAACAAAACATAATGTTGCTTTCTAGTAATAATTTTAAACAATTATAAGTGATTATACATGACTATTATAGTTGCTTATAGATAATATTATTTATAAGTACAAGTAGTTATTTATATTTATTGATTTAAGCTTTTATCAAAATATAAGACTAGATTACAAGTGCAATGAGTTTGTCTTTTAAATAAACTCGAGTATAGCATAATAAAGTTGTTGAAGACTTAAGTATCAATAAAGTCACAGAATAATTGTTTTTATTTACTAGCGTCCATAATACTATTTACAGAGTTTTATTTTTACAAAAATAGAGTAATTTTTACTAGCAAATACATTAACAATTTTGTTAAAAATAATATATGCAATCTACATAAAATCTTTATTATTAAAGAAAATAAAGTAAAATTTATCCAAATAAGTTCTGTTTTGAATCAACAAAGATCAAAGTAAAAATATTTTGTAAATATCTAAATTTTTTTCAAAATTTAGACAGGTAATTAGATAGTTAAAGTTCACACTCGTGTCTAAACTCAATCGTTGCGAGATGGCAACCACAAAGCTTTCAAAAGGCTGAAAACGCGCACGTAGTTAAACAAAGCAGAGAAAGAAGTACGATACGCATAATTACTATTTTGGCGAGGCGTTTGTCATACCGAGAGAGAAAAAGACAGAAGTTACGCTTCGCCAAAGCATAGAATTATTATCGAAATCATTACAACTCCCGTTAAACTTGGCGAAAAGCATTCGTTTACGTTGGTTTATCCATAAATACTTAAAACCTGCACATCTTTTTTTATTTGATAAAGTTATTACTTGAGCTTTCAGTCCTTCAATATGTGAACTGTTTGATACACCGAAAAAAATATTTATTTGAAAACTGTTAAATATTTTTTTATTTAAATTTAAGAACCAGCATCATTTAGATTTTATTTTTATAAATAAGATGCTTATTTTAAATAATAAAGTATTTTCTAAAGGTTCAGTAAAACAGTTTTTATCGGTGCACGTAACCAGTAGGAAGTATTTTTGAGAGAAGCAAAACAGATACGAATGTTTTTCTTTAGTTGTTAAGTTAATTTAAGGTAAAAGTAGCAAATATTTATTTTAACTAATTAAAGTTTGTGTCACTGTTTTAAATTTTTCGAATTTTAAATTCGAAAAAGACAAGAAACTTTGTTAAAAGATTCAGAAACTTATGTTCCCGAATACATTTGCAGTGTGAAGTTGAAAAGATTATACTGTAATTTTTAAGCAATCTATCAGTCACACAAACATCTATTATTATAATATATCTTCAATTAATAATATTTATAGTCATTTCATAAGTTATATGCATATACACGTCGTGTTCTTTGTACTTGGCAAAAGCGTTTCGTCACCGTGAAACGAAACAAATTTTTAAACGGTTGTTAATAGAAAAATGGAAAGTTAATGAAAAAAATGTCATCTGTTCATATACTTGTGCTACAAATGATGGTTGTAGAAAGAAAGCTGAATAGAATTATTTACAAGTCGGAAATAAAAACAAATGCAATCAATTGCCAAATCAAGAAAAAAATTCTTTAAGAGATAAACGCACAAATGTTTGGCGTGGATATTAGACAAAACTAAAAATAATCACGTGCTAAAGGTGATATTAAAATTGATAGAGAGTTATATTTATAAATAAAACTATGAGGACGGTGAAAATTTAGCAATATTTGTAAGATTTTTGTACAAAAAGGCGCTTTGCAATGGTGTTCCTTTTTCCTTCTTCAGCGATTTTATAAGATATTGAGTCTTCTCTGTGTCTACGGAAAAGAGAAAAGTTGTAAAAGCATTTTGTTCGTGAGACGAAAGACGTAATCGCAATGTCAAGTGTATTTTAGAAACATTTATGCGAGCAAGAGAACGGGCAATAAAGTGGATGCGAGAGTTGCTTGAATATTTTATCTCAGCGAAAATTTTAATTATTTTTTTTTCTTTTTCAATTTTTTAAATAAATGTTGTGTTGTTTTAATATTATTCCACTTGCCAGTAATTATTCATCACGATATTTAAAACTATTTTTAATAGAGATCCCTAAAAATAAATCGATGCATTCTATTGTGAATAGTTACTTGCAGTGGAATTTATATTTTGTACCATAGTTTATACAGACTTTAACAGACGTTGATTAATTCAAATTAAGTTTGAAAGAATCAAAGTTCGTTAAAAATATGAAAAATTTTTAATCATGTTTAATAATTTATACTGTACTTAATATTTTTGAAAAATTTAGTTTTAAGAAGTCTAGTTTACGAGATTTTAAGTAAATGTTAAATAAAAATTAACTATCAAAAGAAAAAAAATGATGTTTAAAAATGCATCGCTGAAAAGATAAAAGATCATTGACTCTGGTATCCCTTTGAACGTTGATGCAACGTGAATTGCATTGGCAATCGGCAATCGGCTGATCTCAAGTGCGTCTTGCGTTTTGGTTACCTGTATGTGCGTACACGATGGCCAAAGCAGCGCATTCCTGCCTATATTTTTTTGTTTTTCCCCCTTTTTTTAACAAAACTCCGCATACAGATTTACAAAAACCGAATGTTGTTCTCCGATTAATTTTAATACCGATTAAGCGAATTGCGTGAAATGTGCATTTTTTCCTCCCGTAAGGAGTATTTTATAATTTTTTTTCATGTCGTCAATTTACGAATGTCTGTTTTCTTTCATTATAGATCTTTTATTTTGTACTTTCCGATATAAGATTTTTACATTTAGAAATATAAATTTTGAGGTACCTTAATGATGATTCATACATGTTTTTTAGCGATCTGATATCTCATAATATTTAATACTGTATTGCCGTCACAACGATTAAGTAAAACAAGCGCTTCTGTATATTGCAAAGTTTGAAAAATATTTCTACTACATACTCTCAATAATTGTACATATTGTGCGAAGTATTATGTATTATTCCATTTGTTAAGCCTTGATTAAAGTATTGTGTAAAAAATAATTCAATTTGTTTCTAATTTACTCCTTTTCAGCTTTTATATTTATTTCAATTAAATTAATTAAAACATTTTTATTATGTAATGCTGCATGTAAGATAAGTTTTATAAACTCTCAATAATCAAGAAAAATTAGGATTCTAAACTTGTTTACTGCCACAACTTTTGTAATTTTAAAACACATTCAGAATTTAAGAATGAAAACATTTAAAAATGAATAATTAATAAACGCAGTCAACTTGCCGATTTTTTATTGTATAATCAAGTTCAATAAGATGTACTTATCTGAAACTGCATAATGCAATTTTAAAATTCTGGGTCGGTAATATCAAGTTCAATGGAAAAATATATTGTAACATATAATTTTTACTTTTATACAAAAAATATAGTTTATACCTCATTTTTATTCTAAATGATTGTTACCTAATATTTTTATTAAAATGCAGTAGGAAACAAAATTTAAGAACATCAGAACTTCCTGAAAACGGAACCTGATGCAATGCAATTGCCCTCCAACTCCGAAAAAATAAACAAAGCATCAAAATAAATAAAGCCCATCTCCATCTTTCACTCGCAATCACAGTTACGTCCACCGCCGCGGAAATCTAAAATCCATCATTAACTTCGTCTCCTCTCTCCGCACTTTGTAATAACAATCCGAAATGCTCGTCCGCGGCTCTAACAAGTTGATACGATCATCTGGCTCTGGGGGCCCCATTAAAGTCATCGCCGCCGCCACCGCTGCGGACATAAGGAAGCGACGTAAGTTACCGATTTTTTTTCATTGTAATTAATAAACGTAGTCAACTTGCCGCTGGAAAATACTTGGTAGATTTAACTATAATTTAATTTAACCTTGTAAAAATTTTATTAATGTACACAAATGTGAGACTAAAAATATTTATTGCAACAATATTCCTTTTCATATACTTATATGTAAAACTATTACCTATTATCCCAAACATTTTAAAGCAAATTTAAAGAATAACAATAAAATTATTTCTACTTTTGCACGGCATTATAAAAAAAACGAACGCATAATAAATCTATATATTTAAAATTCTCTCTAAAAATAGCGTGCATCAAAGTTACAAGCACAAAATATGCGACTTAAAAGCCGAGAACGGTTATTTCAATTCTTGAATTATTTTTAATTCTTGCAGTTCGTGCTGACGCCACACGATAGCAGCACCTTGCGCGACTCGCGCCGTGCATGCCACTTCGACTGGCAGCCGTACATCGCACTACGCACGTTTTGTTGTTGCATCTAGGTCGGTAATGTAATCGCGTCTTCGCTCTTTGCATTCATTGTCTTCAACGAAAATTCAATCTCGGGAGTGTTTACCGCAGATTTTTAGTGAGAGAAAGGCAGAGGAGACTACGAGTTGTTGAGGTAGGAATGGCTATTAATGGTTATTTTTTCTGTAGTTGCGGCTTTACAACAAATAGAGCAGGGTTGTAGCTGGTAAATAAAGAAGCAAGAGCTTTTTGTCTTGTGTATAGGTATTACTTGATAACGAGAGCAATGGATGGAAATCATTCTCCATTTTTCGGGGATTATTCATTTTATTGATAAGAGAATTTTATGAGGGATTAAGTTTGTAGGTAGATACTGGCCTAACCATAACATTTTTATTTTTAACGCAAATGTTATCTGTATTGACAAATAATCATTGTATCAATCAATGGAACATCTTTAACAACAATTATTCGGCAAATTAAACATTTGTTTGAAAATGTATTTAGTTTGTTTTTGACAATTTTTAAGTTATTTAATTAGAGAATTACGTAAAATAAATTCTTTGCTTTTGCTTCATTAACAAAACATTAAAACTGAGCTAATAGTCCTTAATTTGCATTGCAGACAAAAACAGATATTTCCAAGATAACATGTAAAGTGTTCATAAATTTAAATGACTTTTTAAAAACGAATCACCGCTGGAACAGGTGTCTTTATTTCATCCTTTTAAATAATTTTTCAAATTCTAATGGTAATATTCTTTTGGGTAATTATTGATTATTTTATGTGATGATTATATTATTATATAAGTATAGTTATTTTCCTCTCGTGGATTTTTTATTACCGTTGACCGAAATTTAATTGTTTAAGTAATGAACGTAAAAGATACCATTTAAAAAAATCGAATTTAAAGCACATAAATGCGCGTAGTGATTTTAGCGAAACAATATTGTAAATCTTCCACGTTTATCTTTTATTTTTAAACAAAATTTTAAGTTAGAAAAATGGAGGAAGTTTTTTCATTTAGCCATGTAAATTTAGACCAAGTTAAGTTTTTATTATTAATAAGATGTTTTACATACTAAATAAATGAAAATGAAGAAATAAAAAAAGGTACTAGTAAAAATTTCGAAAAGTAAAGGTTACAATTTGAATGAAGGTAATGTGACAATTAAGTATCAATTAAAATTAAGTTGTACGCATTTGATTAAATATTAATAGAGTACAATACGAATATGCGCGAAGTATATAACTTTTTTGGCACATGTTATTATTACATAATAAACAATATAGGTGTCTACTTAATACGGTATATAGTCGCTCAAGACAAAATCCAGTTTCGATCGCGAAATTTTTTTTTATAAAAAATCTTCACCAATAAGTTTTCAACAATATTACGACAAATATTGTTTTAACAAAATAAAAAATTATTATTCACCCTTTCATACGATTAAATCTAAAACCTTTCTAGCGTAATATATTTTTGATTTTTGACGATGAAAAATTCTTCATCGAGGTGAATTAAGCAAACGTCGCGTCTGAATTTAATGCTCTCGCTTATTCCTAAAAAAAATGAGCGCAAGCAGCATTCTCGGAATAAAGAAAAATGAGCTCTCCGTCCCGTTGAAAGAGAGGCTAAAGACGTTCGACACCTTAGGTACATGAGCGTCCCAGCGCGCCAGGCATGCATCAGCAGCTGCGGCTGGTACCGCGCCTGATCACGTTCGACGTGACGGGCACGCTGCTGATGACCAAGCTGGAGCAGCACTACCGGGACGCGGCCTCGAGCCACGGGCTCTCGGGGCTGGACGGGCCGCGGATGGTGCGCGCCTTCAAGGACAGCTTCAGGCGCCTCGAGGTCGAGCATCCGATCTACGGCCGGCACACCGGCCTCGGCTGGGAGAACTGGTGGCGGGCGCTCGTGCACGACGTCTTCAGGGACCAGAATCGCGATATCGACAGGGATAAGCTCGATCAGGTGAGCGGCGGTTAAAAGTTCTACGCGTCGAGCAGCTTAAAAAGCTTCTATTTTTTTATACTTTGGAACGCCAAATCTATCATTTTTTCACTCTTTCTTTCTTTCCTTTTAATTGTAAATCAAGTTTCTGATAGTAAAATTTAGTCACTTTTTTGTATTTATTTTGACAGCGAGGAAGTGGTGTCATTGAATCGATTGCGTATATCTTTTGGTCCGTGATAATGGGAAAGGAAAAGTCTAGCGCGTGACTTTTTGGGTGTCGTGTACACAATATGTTGACTTGACAATAATCATTTTATGTATTAAAAAGTAAATAAATATTTTAAGGCAAACAATTGATTCTTTAAATGTATTGAATTAAAGTACTTTTACTTCTTTACCGTTGTAAATAATTTGACAAATAATAATTATCTTCGTTTATTGTACATGTTATACGAATTTCAATTCAATCATACTGTCATTCACTGTATTATCGAAAATGTCTAACGTCAAAGCCCCAAAAATCCAAGCAAAAAATCTCAGACGAAAAACAGTTTTTATCACGAAAGCACTAGTGACCCGGTTCTTATCTTGGTTGACCCCAGATCGCCGACAGCCTGATAGAGTGCTACAGCACGAACCGCTGCTGGCACAAGTACCCGGGGACGATCGAGCTGCTGGAGAGCCTGAGGAAGCGGAACGTCGTCCTCGGGGTCATCTCCAACTTTGACGAGCGGCTCGAGAACGTCCTTAACGCCTCCAGGATCAGAAAGTACTTCTCGTTTGTACTCTCCTCCTACGGCGTCGGCGTCGAGAAGCCCAGCCCTGCTATCTTTCAGGTAGGCCGATCATTGCGATGGAGAACGTGAAAAATGATATGCATTGCATCGCTGCGAGAATGCGAAATGAGACTCGGTGAAAGGGTAATTTTTATTTATTGTTTACGTAAAAGAATTAATACACAGTACAGCTTTGTAAGGTATTTTGATAAAGAGAAGCTGTTTACCTTCGTAAGCTCTTTGTAGTCATTTCACTCTTATAAACATACTACAACTGTATCGCATAAAAATGCATTGAAATACAATAAGCATAAAAAGTAGCCAAACGCAAAAAATTGTTTTTAAACTACTCAAGTACGTTTATAGTCACTGAAATATCTGAAAAATAAAACTAGCAACTTAACTCTTTCAAGAACTTTAGATATTTAAAATTTACAGGAAGCTTTGCGAATTTCATCCAATATATTGAACGAGAAGATCAAGCCGAACGAGGCGGTCCATGTGGGTGATAGAGTGGACAACGACTATCTAGGTGCACGATCAGCCAATTGGAACGCTATCCTAATGAACCACGAGGATGCACCTTTTGACGAGAAGGTCGTGCAGCCAAACGACGTTTTCAAAGACTTTCAAGATCTCAAAATGTATTTCGACGCTCTTCTTAAAAAAAATGCTTTTCGTAATACGTGATAATTGCAAGAGTATTCGTTTATTCGTTGGTTGATTGCACCCGAGAGTAATAAAAACATTGAAAAACCGGTTAAATAAAAAATAATCGAATTTTGGAAAAAATCTTTAAAACTTGATGTGAAAGCTAAGAATTATTTTCTTTAGTCGAGTAATGAAATTTGGACTTTTATGTTTTTAAGAAAGGTACAATTAATTTTATTATTTTATTATTTGAGAGATCCCTAGACATTTTACGAGAATTTCAAATACGTAAATACGTTACTATCTGATTAGTTTTAAGATTATTACCCTGAGAAAAAACTGCTATTGAATTAATGACATTCGGTTTGAAATAACGAATAGCGAATTCATTCAGACAGATTTTTTCTTAGTGTATGTTATTTTAGAGAAAATTTAACTGTTCACTGAAAAATGGATACTGGAAGAAGGTAGTATGCTATTTAAAAAAATTAATTTTTTTACAATTATTCCTTCAAAGATTAAAGTAATTATGAACATGTAAAGGTATAATTTTTTTGTAAATCATGTTCACTAACGGGATATTGCATACTACTAACTTCTGAAAACTTTTTTTCAGTTTTTGATGTTCTGTATCATAATTTCATATTTTTAGATTGCAAAGATTGTATAGAAAACCTTTAACTAAAGGAGTATTTTTTATAATTTTAAAGAAGGCTGTTTTATTTTAAAGTTTTAAATTAAAGAATTTATAACCTTTTGTGATATGCAAGTGAAATTAGACTGTTATACTACTAGAAAAAGATGTAAAAAATTTGCAGGTTGATTTGATACTGCTATTAATTCAGACTCAAAATGAAAAGCACTGTTAATCTTTTCACAGAAAGCAAGAAATAAAGTCAATCGTGTAGACCAAAATTGATTCTTATTTAAATTAATTTTTATATGTGATTCTCTAAACGTTGAAGCGTTATCATATACATCGCTAAAACAATTTTTCGATTACATTTAAAACATTATATTTAAAACAGAAAAAAAATCAGTTGTGATTTTAGAAGCAATAGTTAATTTAAAATACATTTGCGCCTATTGTTATGTTATATATGATATTAATTAGCGAATTTATATGAAAGAGATTTCAGAGTTTGACACTCAATATTATTGTCGGCGCAAAATGTTAAATATTTTTTTAAGTAAGATATTAAAAGTTACTTGATGCATAATTGTTACAAGCTAAATAATTTACTCATACCTATTCTCAATTATTTCCTCAATTATTTATTCAAATATAATCAATTTTAAGTTTTAAAACTAAAATCATCTGGATTTCTATTAGTCAAATTCAAAGGATTCAATTACATAAACAACCAGAAAATTGATCGATTAAAAAGTAATAAAAATATATTCAACTGCACAGAATCCAATGTTCTGTATAAAATATAAGTCTCAACATAAAATGGCACAGGTTATAAAGGATCCATCCACAGAGATAGCAGTCGAAAGGCGTGTGGGTGTTGGTGAAGATATCAGTGGTCGTTTCCGGGTAAAGCCTGATATTCTCTATCATGTGCCTCGAGAGTCACATCCGACATCTAACTTTCCATGTCTCTCGATCTTCTCCGCGTGTTTTTCTCGCTGCCCCATTCATAAAACCGTCGCTGCGTGTACGTTCGGACGGTATAATAAGGACTCCGGGAGAGTCGAACTTTAGAGCTTTATCTAGTTACTGATAGTAGGGAAAAAATAGCGATAAGTTTCCGAAGCCGCGGCGTAGAGTCGAGCGTTCTTTTACATTGATGTGACAAAGTTGGGTAAAAATAGAAGCTATTATATGAGATTTTTATGTGAAACTCTTGAGTACGAATTTATGAAGTTTTATATGAAAAGAACATTTTCAGTAAATTTTTCCTAAAACTATTATCATCAAATTCAAAACTAAAATAATTTCTTCATCAAGATATATTTTGTTACAGCCTTAAATTAAAAAAAAAAATTGTTATTGATCTATGTATAGAGAAAGCAAATATATTTTAAGTTTATGTGTTACTTCTTTCAAAAGATTAAGAATCTCACGAAAAATCCAGCCAAATTTATTGTGCTAATCTTATCAACCAATTTAATAAGGTCATCTCTTCAGATTCCCTCATAAAGCTCCATTCCCCAATTAGCTTAATCCAAGCGCATCGGCATCGGACGCCTTCATAATTAGCCGGAATGAAGGCACACTCGTCCCGACGTCCTGTCTCCGCACAGAGGCGATCCGGCCGGAGACTTCCGGACACGACGGAGCGCACAGTTGGAGGCCCAAGGCGCTGCTGCCCGGCGCATTCCTTATACGCCTGCGGAGTTCGTTAAATCTCCCTCCGAGCGCGAAACAATGGGCGCGCGTGTTCCACGGGGCGCACACGGATTCCTGCAAATTGCTCGCCGCTGACGCTGTTCCGTATACTGCACCCCTTCCGTTATTAATAAAGCCGCGCTCGGTCAAGTAGTTGTTCGGGCCTAATGATATTGTTTATCATTTAATTTATGAACTGCTCCCTGTTATGCAGTGCTGCGTTTCGTAGAAAACTCAAAATAAGGGATAATTCCGTTTTTTAAAGCAGTTTTGCATCGGGATGTGGGATTCGTTATTTTATTACTATTAATTGTAACAAAAATTGCTTTTAAAACCATTGAAAAAGTAAGGATCGAGAGAAGCATGAAATGAGCCGTAAAAATAGAAAGAGCAAATCGAAGAGGGAAATGTGTATGAAAGAGGAGAGATAGTATTGTAAGAGTAGTGAAGGACAAGCATTAGCAAAATGCACTGAAATACAATACGAATAAGTAGAAACTACAAGAGTGGAAAGCCGCTTACAAGGAATAGATTCCAAGTATTGTTCGTGAAAATCCATTTCAACTGCTTTAGCAAAATAACGTTTGCTCTGAAATTTTGTAAAAACTACCGAAATCTGCGTAGTCCCAACATCTGAAAGAACTCCCTCAAGATAAAAGAAAAATTCATGACATCCTTCCTCAGCATCCAAGAGACTTGCGAGCGAGAAAGGCAGCCCTCACCTTTCTCTCTCGGCTGCAGCCACAGTCGGAGTCTGTTAGGCGTCGAGAGCGAGTCTAAGCCGCCGAGGCAGCGGCCGCTCTCCTCTCAGTCTCTGTCTCTCTCTCTCTCTCTCTTTCTCAAGCATAAGCCGCCGACGCGGCGGCGACGCGCTACTCGAGTTTTCTCTCAGCGCTGCTGGCTGCTGGCTGCTGCTGCTGCCGCCGCCGCTGCTGCGGTCACTTATCGTCCGTGCGAGAGCAGCCTGGCTTTTCGGTGAGTTGCTCTGCTTATCGCCCGAGATTGGAGCCTTCTACTTCCGGTTTTCGCGCGCACCGCCGCCGCCGCCACTGCTGGGGCTATTTCCTATGCCCGAGATATATATTCGCGGCTCGGCGTGTAAGGCGAGCGTGTGGGTGAGGGAACATGGAATTTCTGCTTTTTGCGGCTGAGTCGAGAGTCTGCATTTTTATGTACTAATAAATCAAGTTGCAATGTTGATATTTTATGATTTATAGAGTTCTGCAACAAATAAATAAACCCTTTCAGAACGTAAGTTTATGCTTCTTTACTGAAGTGTCGAGGTGATCTTCGTGCCAATGAAGACTTTACGAGCCATAAAACTCGCATCGCACACATCCGCACCCTTTATAAAATAATTGGATTTTATGCTTTTCACAATAGCCATCGAAATCTCGCAGACTTCACCGTCCCGTTACTTATACACACCAACGAGTGAGTCACGTGAGTTCGAAATTTAAAAGCCAAAAGGCAGCGACTCCCAGTAGGACAGTCGAAAATATAAACACGCGCGGCGGGTCTTCTCGGCTTTCCCACCATGGCAGGCGGAGGAAAGTGTAGGACGCGGTTAATGCACGACTTTTTTTTGTTCAGAGAGCTCCCTCCGCGTCTGCTCCGAAAATAGAAACACGTGCGAAAGCGCACGACGAGGCGCACCTAAACTCTCCCGAGTCCGTGCTCGAGCTCTCCTTCTCTCCTTCCCTCTTTCTTTCCCTCTTTCTCGCGCTGTACTTAACTTGCCGAGAGGCTCCGGTGTATATGTGTGTGTCTGCTTGAAAATATAACGTCGATGTGGAAAATCGAAAGGGATTTGTCGGATGCGGCGTTCTACATCGCTTACATTTGAAATTTAACTTTACTCGAGCCGAGTAAAATGCATTTTTTTGCCTGACGGGTTTAAGAAAGAAAATTACCTTTCCACTGACAGTATCCTCTAGTATTCTAATCGTCAGTCGTTGTTTGAAAAAATAAATTGTAATTATAAGCGTTTGAAAGGCAGGAAAGAAAAAAAATTGAATAAGACATGCTCGCAACGATTGTTTCAGGCTAGACACATCCTGGCTTGTACCTGGGCAAAAGGCCCTCGGATCTCAGCTCCTTTCCGGCGAGCATCGCTGCGGTCGCGGAATGCGGCCTCGGCAGTAAACGTCGAAATCGGCGCTGTGCTGCCCTCCTACTCGGGTCGGCGGCTCTGGCGCTTGGAGCGGCCCTCGGCGGAGGCGGCGGAATTAGTGGCTCGGCGAGCGTCGCACAGCGAGGAGTGAGAGAGAGAGTGTGCAGAGAGAGAGAGCAGCGAGTTGAGAGACACGCGCGCGGCGGCCGCGTACATGAGACACGCAACCTGAGAGGATGCTGCTGCCGCTGCTGCTCTGGCTGGGCCTGGGACTGCTCGCAGCCCGGGCCGAGCCCGATCCCAACATCGAGCTCAACAGGACGTTCAAGCTCAAGGACGAGGGCAAGTGCTACGATAACAACGGCAAGGCCCAGGTGAGAGCGCCGCTATTTAGTGCTCAGTGACGTTCCGCCTTAGTGAGTGCACCCTACGAGTTTTAGCTGCAAGAGGACCTCTCTCGCGTTCTTCGCAGTGAATGTGGGGAGGAGCGAGGGTACCGATTTGAGGAGATCGCTGAACAAGCGGTTTTCGACTTCGTTTTACCGTATACTCGGGCTTTATGAGAGAAAAATTATTTTTGTGTTGTGAAAGTACGGAACGAAGAGAATTAAACAAGTCCTTGTAAGGGCAGTGAACGTTTTCAAAAAGAAATAAATGTGCTGCTAACGTTCTTTTTTAAAAGGGAGTAAAATCATTATAAAATACAAATATATACTTCGCTCATAATGTTTTGCTTATTTAGCAAGACGAGATACTGATAATGCTTTTTACAATCCTTGTCGCTGCGTCCTGCATCTAAAAGTCATTAAACTCTCAATGCTAAACCTTAGTGAACATTTACAAAGTTCAGTGAATTCAATGCCTGCATTTGGGTTACATACGAGATTGAATGTTACGCAGAAATTTACATAGCAAAGGATAATTAGTTCACGCGTTGCTACCACATACATTACGCGCTTATCTTTGGAATTTTTTAAATCGTTTCCGCTACTCCACTTTGTTCGAAGACGGCAATGTTTGCGTTTTTCCGAAATTATTTTCTAAATATGGTTAATTTTTCGTAGTTTAATGCTTTTTTCTTCAAGCTATAAATCTGTAATAAAATTATTTTTAAACGCGGCTGAAGCGATTCAGAGCAAATATAACCGTACAGATTATCTCCCTAATTCAGTTATGCAATCCTTTCACAAGAAAATAATCATTAACACACTTGATAATCGGCTAAAAATTCAATTCCTTGCCTTTGCTCACACATTGTCTCGAGCACCATTAAACAATCTATTCCCGAACTAATTAAAAGCGACCAGTTTTCCGCTCCAAATGAATTCTCGAAAGTTTAAAAAGAAAAAAAGCTTCTTTTACGTAAGATCCGCATCGCAAACTGACTCGAGTATGCAGCCTCTCGAATTCTAAAACAAAGTAGGTAATCCTAGTAGATAAAAAAAATAGCTTGGGTGCGTAGGCAATCCCCCTCGGCTTCGCCACGTGTGTAACAAGATCAGAACGAAAAGTCGCTGCGCTGGCGCACCGAGTCAGCGAATAATATTCGTCCTGCGTATAATAATTATTACACGGCGCGGTGCCGCCGCCGCCGCCGCCGTCAGCCTCGAATTCTGAAGGCGTCGCTTTTGGGTTATCGTAAGGGTTCGGCGCCGCTTGAACTTTTGTCGATAGTGCTGGACAGATAAGTGGCCGCTGCTTCTTCGGTGCTTCTTTCGCGCTGATGTGGCTTTTTGTAAGATCACGCACCGTTACACCACTGTCGCCCAAGAGATGGAGGCGATTATTCCGGGGAGATATGGGGATTCTGGCTTGGGAGTCGGACAAATAGGCTGCTCTCGTCTCGAGGAAAGCAGTTCAATACTTCCTGAAATGTTGGGCTTCGTGTACAGATTGTAAAAACAATTACTTTCAGCTTGTTTTATGATGCTTTAATTTCTGTTATGTTTCGTAAAATTCATATTTTCCTTAAGACGAATGAAAAATCTTTCTTCAATCGGCAAACCCGTAGATGAAGTAAGATTTAAATTAGAAAGCATTGCATTTATCGCAACAACGGATCTGCAATTCACTTTTGCTGATTTGACAAACGACCAAAAAGTGATAAATCGCGCTGGCATGGTAACACACTGAATTGTTACTTGAGAATGCTCACTGAATCAGGAAGTGCAATAATCCTATTAGCCATTATGCTACACTGCAACTTGCACCAATCTATTACTTGTTTAAACTGTTGGGGCATACTAATTGATATTTGATAAATTTTTATTCTATTTTACCCAAGTCTTTCAATTGAATGCATGATTTACATTATATTAAATAGCGAGTAAGCCAATTAAAGCGTCGAACGCGAACCGTCTCGTTTCAGAAATGCATACCGCCGTTCGAGAACGCGGCGTTCAACAAGCTGGTGGACGTGACGAACACGTGCGGGCAGGACGGCCGGCCGACGTTCTTCTGCAAGCAGACGGGCATCCACGGCAAGAAGTCCTGCGACGTCTGCTACGAGGACCAGCACTCGGCCATCTACCTCACCGACCACGACACCCCCGAGAATGCCACCTGGTGGCAGTCCGAGACTATGCTCCAGGGCATTCAGCATCCCAACCAAGTCACCCTCAATTTTCACTTTGGTCAGTTTTCATGAGTATAGATACAATTTCGTTGTTTTGAGTTACAATGCATGTGCTCAGCAGTAATTCAAATATTACAAATCTGAATTTCGTGTTAACTCTTTCGACACGTGTTCACTGTAATAACGAGAACGCTACCCATGGATATCGAAGAATAAAGAATCAGTAAAGGTATTCTTCTCAAAACTGTACGTCATCACTTTGAGTTTTGCAGTTCTTCAAACATTCGTTCTCGCAGCCGCACACTTCTAGCCTTCCGCCATGGAAAACCCTAAGGGTGGCCTCGTCTAAAAATAAATTTTCCGAGTAAAGTAAAAATAAGAAAACGTCGCGTATGCCGGTCTCTCCTCGAAGACGAAAACTAAAAATCGCGAATAGAAGTTAGTCGTCTTCCCCGAGCTGATTTCACTGGCGTATTTCGTTCGGCCGGCATTAATTGTCGCAGGCCCGTTATGCGATCGCGAAGAAGAGGCATCGGCGGCGCGCCGCCAGATAAACACTGCGCGTTTAATCGGTCGTGCACGCGCGCACACCCACATCCTCTTTCTCTCCATTGTCGGGAGCGTGCGAATGATTTCTGCCCCGGATCGACTTTCGGTTTTTTTTCATTGCGAGCGTCGCGGCTTCTTCGCTGAGAGGTGCATCGAGCTCTTTTGTTTTTCAATGGCTTGGATTTCGGAAAATTTCTTGAATTGTTAACTGATTTAAATGCCGCGTTGATGTTTGTTTTGGAAATTTAATAAAAAAAGAGCTTTTTTTTTCAAGTCTAATATTAATATTTAGTTGAGTAAATTAATTAAAGATGATTTATAAAAATTTGTTTACGTACAAATATGTTTAAATTTTCTATACATTTATTTGAGATAAAATTTCCCATGGAAATTTTCATTAACAGTCCACTGCAGCCGCCTCTCAAAAGCAAATAAAAACGATGAATTCTCGCTGAATCACAAGCTCATTTAGTGAGGAAACTCTCTGGTGAAGTCGACGATTTTAGGCTTAGAGATACGGAGCATCCGCTCGTGGAGTAAAAGGCCGCCCGTAATTCCGAGAAGCGTCACATGCGTCCGTCGATATCGTCGGGGGGGCTGAGAGGAGAGAGAGAGAGACCTCGAGGCGGTTCATTCATGATCGCCGAGCGCGGCTTCGCTGAGGATTCGATGAACTTTTGACTCTCTCGAGGCGAGGCTCTCTGTGTGTATCAGGACGCGCGATAAGGCGACGACGCGTCGCGTTTGTCGGCGACGCTCCGAGACTGTATATCAAATGTAATTGCACGTGATGATTCCGAGGTTGAACTATTTACAAAATACAGGACAGCGTATTGAGAGTTTGCGACGAACGACGGCTTGTTTTAACAAATTGAGACGCGTTGATGGTAGATTTTTATTCGTGTTTTTTATATACACGTTCTGTCGCGTGGAAAAGCTTGTTTTCATTATAGTTAAGAGTAGAATGGGGTTCGTCGAGTTTTCAAGTTTTTGTTACTTCGGTTTGATAACTACGATGTCTCAATCTTATATGGAAATCGTATTTTTATCTGGATTCGAGAGAGAAAGATAAACGGGATTGAAAGTACTCTTTATATTTGGGGGGTTCGGCGACAGCGTCTGTTTTTATCAATGGCTCATTATTACTCAAGACTTGAAGCTTTTTGGGCTGACTTAAACAGAATCGTAATGAGATAATATTTCTTAAATTTATTTGATTTTTCATCAAAGAAAAGCTAACTTTACTATCTATATTTATTATTTAAACACTTTCTTATTATAATACTCATTAACGAATCCCAGTAAATAATTCTTCCATTCGAGTGAAATAAAGAAAATGAAAAGATGGCGACGGCATCCGATTAACCGATATCATCTAAGTCAGGAACTGCACGGCAGGGCAAACGCGCTAATTTCGCGAGCCGCTAGAACATTACGCGCACGAGCTTCGAACGGTTCATTTGCATGTTTCGCACCGCGAAACCAGTTGCTACTATATGCGTATGCTCGCTCAATAACTAACCCCACTCGGAAGTCTTTTTCCGCGGTTTAACGCTGCCTTTCCGAGCCGGCGCTTTTGTAATTACTTTTCTCGGGGATTCTAAGTGAGTTTTAACTTTGTTCTAATAAGGTGGATTGATATTTAATTGAGTAGAAATTTAAATTATAAGCATTGCTACATAAACTAGTTGAATTTATGTGCGTGAAAGATTAAGATTCTATTAATTTGAAAACTTTATTAAATTAAGAAAATATAGAGATTTACTCATGAGTGTTTACAAACAAACTGCGAATAAAATATTTAAATTGCTGAATATAGATTTTCGTCACATTTTTCTATGCAAATAAAAAAATAGAATAAATTTGGCTGAAATCTCCGCTATCGAAGTTGAGTAAACTATACTCGACGAATGCACGTGTTCATAGTTTTCCCTTCAGAGGAACACGAACGTATCTCAAAGAGTCGTTCTTGTAAACGGCGGCTGCGCACCACATGGGTCTCTTCACGAGAGAGGCCGACGCCCACGATTCCAATTTCCGCCTGGCAGGATTCGATTATAGATTGAGGATCTCGAATTTGATTGCGCTTTAAGTCCGGGGCTGCGAAATTATTATCGCCGTGCAAATTTTTTAGTTAAATTAATGGCATTAATTTTCTTCCTTCAAATCTGCGTAGAACAGTAGTAAGTGTGCTGGTAAGATTAAATAACGCGTAGAAAATCGGCTCTCGATACAAAAGATTATTAAACGCAAGTCCTATTATTATCAGAGTCTGAAAAGGAAAGAGCAGACATTTGACAAGTGAAACTCGTCAAACAATAAAGAAATTTCTCCGATTAAAAATTTCAGGCAAAGTGTACGACATAACGTACGTCCGCGTGCTGTTCGAGACGCCGCGCCCGGAGAGCATGGCGATCCACAAGCGCAAGAACGAGAACTCGAACTGGGAGCCGTACCAGTACTACTCGGCGACCTGCCGCGACACCTACGGCCTGCCCGACTCCAAGGAGACGACGCGCGGGGACGACACCCGCGTACTCTGCACCAGCGAGTACTCCGATATCGTGCCCTCCTCCAAGGGCGTCGTCGCCTTCTCCACCCTCGCCGGCAGACCCTCCGCTTACAGCTTCGACACGAACGTCGAGCTGCAGGTCTGTACAATCGTCCGTTTAGCGTTTTGTCAAATCGACAGTCGAAAGTAGACGTTTCTCATTTATTGTTTAGGAATTCGTGCAAGCGTCGGATTTGAAGATCGTCCTGGACAGGTTGAACACTTACGGTGACGAGATCTTCGACGATGAGCAAGTGCTGCAGTCGTACTACTACGCGATTTCCGACATTGCCGTTGGTGCTCGATGCGCTTGCAATGGCCACGCCGGCGAGTGCGTCAATAGTACCGACGTTGATGGTCGCATTCGACGAGTTTGTCGGTAAGTGATGTGAGCTTGCAAGTTCATTCTAAGAGTTAAAAATAGGAATGTCTTTCGACATTTTATTTGACGTAAAATGCATCTGTAAAAAAGTATTTTATCGTTTACGAATTGGTTGGCGTTAAAGGTGCGAACACTACACGACGGGACCGGACTGCGGAGAGTGTCTGCCGTTCTACAACGACGCCCCTTGGGGCCGTGCCACGACCATCGATGCCCACGAATGCAAACGTGAGTATTAAATCCTGCCGCTAGCAATATCGTCCTTTTTCAGTGAGAATCTACGTGCCGTTATTCTCAAATAAGCGCTTTCATTCATTGCTTATTTATTGTCGTCTGATTTTTGTACGCGTTCGTTTATGAATTACTAAAGTTGATTGCAAACTTAGTTTTTAGAAAAATAAGAAACTTTATCGATTACATTATCAACAGCTTAATAATCTATGGCATAAAAAATGCTATTCATACTTTAAAAGCGCGCACAAAACTCAGACGCATTTGAATAGAAGTAATATAATCCAGGTCTTGGTATAGTATTTTGATCGCTCCTGCTCTCCCTCGTAGCTTGCAGGGCAATTGCTCGGTTTCTAAGCGCGCGTGACGAACCCGTTTTGTGAAAAGCCGCAATGAGGGCTCTTTGTTTCTCTCCTTCTCTGCCTCTCTCAAATTGTAGGAGCGACTGGGACGAAGTGAGCCCTCAGGCACAATTCACCGCCGTGTTATTTATACTTCTTAATCTTTGAGATTTTTAGTTTTAGCTTTGCAATTGGTTTTTAATGTAAATTTTTCTGTCATTAGACTTTTCTAACAGATGATTATGTTTATGCTTTAGAATTTTTTGTAATAGTAAAAAATCTAATAAATTTAAGATTTAATTATATAGAAACTATGAGTCGAGTTTGGCTCTCTTAAAAACTTGCAATATTACATAAGAGGTACATAAGAAAGTTACCGTTTCATTCTTCTGCTGCCGTTTATTGCTTCCGAATAAGGAGTGAGCGAAAATGGTAGAAACGAAAATCGATAGTGACGCCTTGCCGTCTCCTTTTTTTGTCTTCAACCGCTGCGTTGATGAATTTTATGGCGTTTTAAATGAATAATTGATTTTTTTACGATTTCCCTGCGGTCAAGTACTTAATTTCACGTTTTAAAAGCTGTGACACTTTTTCTTATGAATACTAACAGTTTATTTCTTTATTTACAGAAATTCTTCTTGAAAATAATAGAAAATCTAATTTCGAATATTGATATTTCACAGCTTTCTTTAATAAACTAAAAAGTAATAAAAATTACAATTTATAACTTTTGTAAAGCATTTTATAATACAATTTCATTTTTTTTTTTTTTGTAAAAAAAAACTACTTTCTTAAATCTCGTGAGTAATCTTATCGCTTTCGTCTGCCTGCGAATCGCTGAGTAATGAAATAAAAACAATTCCACGTCCTTTCATGGCGTTCTTTCTTGGCAACGACGTGCGGACTGTCACCTGGTCCTTACACTTCTGCTTGGTTTTTTTAAATTCGTGACTTGAATATGTATTTATTCTCGGTCTGATTTGATCGTAACTATTGGCATTTGAAAGGCCCTTTTTAGTCGCTTTCTCTTTTTTCCGAGTTCGCATTAACTTTAATATTCATTATTTATATTTATATCAAACTAGAATTGTTTTAGGAATTTTCTAATTATTTATTCATTGTATGCTTTTCTTAACATTTCTTTCAAGGAATCTTAAAATTTTTATTTTTTTTTCAATGTTCTGAAATATATTATTATAAGTAGGAGTACAAGGAAACTTGTTTTTCAAGTACTGGTTTCTCATGAGTCTATTCAATCCTTAATTCTCTATTGTGCTTTTCGCTTTAACGAGCTGCTATAGTTTCTTCATCGCTTTCATGTTTTGTGATTCGATCTTTTCAAAACATATAAGGTTGAATCTAAAAAGAAGTATTCTATTGCACCTCGATTCAAAACCTTAATGAAAAGACCTCGACTGGGTCGCTATTCAAGCGCACACTATAAAGTATGTGGTTTCATCCTGTTATGAGATATTAAAACGATGATTTATTTATTATATATATTACTCTGTAGGCATAAAATATGAAACTTTAATGAACCTTGTAGGTTTATAAATTGATGGTAAAGTTCCAAACTTAAACATTGTTTTGCAGATTCATTATTTTTAAAGGCACTGTTGCGTACTTTCATCCACGTTTTGCAATAAATTTTTTAGTCAGATTTTCGTTTCCTCCGCAACTCATCGCCTTCGAAAGCCCGAGAGAAACCTCAAAGCTTAGCCGCTCACAAAAGAGCCATAACACAAATACCCTGCCCTCGCGCAATTGTCCAACGCGTCTCGCGCGAAGACAAAGGCAGGAAAAAAAGAGCTGCATATACGTCCTGTAAGGACGCGGTCGTCGGCTGGATCCTCGCTAAGCCGCGTTACCTAACCGGCCTTTACCTTTTACGCGCGCAAAAGCTCTCGAGTGGGGACCGAGAGAGATGCGATCGAGCGCGTCCTCAGTCGTCTCGACGACTTCTTCTCGACGAGCACGGGAAGATGAAGTTCGCGGCGGCCGTCAGCGGCGATGCATAGGAAGAGGCGGACCTTTACTGTCCTCGTTGTGCGGCGGTGATGTGACTGATGTTGCGAAAAATGTTGGAAAGTCCGAAATATTAGATAGAAGCTGAGAAAGCTTTTAAATGCGGTATGAAGACTGATTAATGAGTTAGTTTACTTTTTAGTGTTAGTTTAGTGAGCGCAATGCAATAAAGAACTTTTACGTTCCCTCTTTCCGTTAAAGTTCTGTGAATAGTGCTATTTCGCCTTTCAAACATGTGAATATTACGTTTCAAAAATGAAGTTCCTATTATTGCTGTTATTTTTCAATGGCGTTTTTTACTCGCTCGCTTATCGACGTGACAGA
Organism: Ormyrus nitidulus; assembly: GCA_900474335.1. NCBI lineage: Eukaryota > Metazoa > Arthropoda > Insecta > Hymenoptera > Ormyridae > Ormyrus > Ormyrus nitidulus. Next base: position 52,476 of record UCOL01000255.1, on the reverse strand, counting down.
TATTTTTCAAAATATACAGCGCTTGGTAAGTATACTAGTTTATATAAGTTTTTCAAATTTTCTGCAGAAAACAATTGAACACTAAATTTTTAATAAAACTTCTTCCAACAATAAAATCAAAATAATAATTTAGTAAAAATTTTTTAAACGTGTCCCATAAATTGTCTTTCCACATACTGATTTACACTGCAAATGAAAATCTAAAATTCATTTATTTAATTGATTATATTGTACAGGTTCATAAAACAAATTACAAAACTTGGCTTAAAAATTATTAATTTGAAAACTGATTTGATCAGAACAACAAGTAAATATAACAAAAACCTCTCCGATGAAACATTCCGAACCATCAAAATCCACTAGAGGAAAAACGTGCGCAAAACATGCACCTCGCATTCTAAACGGATCGGTTATATCGCGTATATCGCATTCCGTTCGTTCCTGGCCGACGACGATCCCTTTTGCAGCGCTGCGTCGGGCCGTCTCTTGTTCCCGGCACCCGCCGGCAAAAAACCCGATCCTCCCATATCTGCGGGCGTCGAAGTCCTTGCAAAGGCTGCGGACCGCAACTTTACCTCGCGGACGAGCGCGCTTTATGCGACCATGAATCCTGATCAAAGGATTAGCTTTCGGTTTATGACTGTTCGGCCAGGTGGCAAAAGATGAATCGATCCTTTTTTACAGTAATCTTGAATAGTCGACATTTTTCTGCAAGCTTTTGAAGAAAAATTTTAATATTTTCCGTCCATTTTTTCCAAATATGTATATATCTGAAATTCAAAAGTCTTGCAAAAATTCTTCCGTTGTTAAACTATTTATAAACAATTTTTAATAATACGAGGTTCATTAAGTAAAAGTTTGGGCCCAAAATAAGTCTTCGCAAAGATTTGACGCACCATTTAGCACTTTTAAATCTTTTGAAAACCTTATAGGCATTTCTAGAGAAATTTATTTTATCTCATAAAACACACTTGCTTTTTCAGCGTGCAACTGTAATGGCTACTCGGACGTTTGCTTCTTCGACAAGGAGCTGTACAAGTTGACGGGTCATGGTGGGCACTGTCAGTCTTGCCGCGATAACCGCGACGGACCCAACTGCGAACGCTGCCGTGAAAATTTCTACGCGCGTCCAGAAGACGGCTATTGTCTTGATTGCCAGTGCCACGAAATCGGTGAGTTATTTACTGCGTTATTATTTTCGTACTAAATCGGTACTTTCAGTCGGGCTGTCGGGAAAAATGAGCTATTTAATTTCTGCTTATTTTACCGGCGATACTGTTTGAACTTTCGTTTTACTAGAAATTAAAAACGTTGAATTTTTTCGACTTTTTTAAATCCACGCAATTTGATATCGTTTATGGATCATTCGGTAAAAATAAGATGCATGAGTGGTTTTGCGGTACATCTCAAAGGGAAAATTCACACAAGCACGATTGATTGTGCGCGAGACCTACTTTCACAAATCTTCGGAGACGATAAACTGAAGATGACGACTTGGAATTGAATGCTCTCAGTTTGTAATCTGCCGCGCCGATAAATTATGAATTAAAATAACCAAACCGTTTGTGCAAGAGAAAGCTGTATCAGTTTTGGAAATTATTGATGTTGCATAAAAATAACTTGGTTTTTTTTTGTTATAAATATTTTGATTAAAAATTAATAAAATTAAAGTAAATTTTCATTTGAAATAAAAATAAAGAAATAATTTCGTTCTAATATAAATCTCTATAAAACAATTTTTGTACATAATAGTTTTCTGTTAAAATGCTTAAAACAAATCTTAATTACTGCAGCTTATCGTTTTTCAAACAAAGAAACATGAAACAAATAAACGTGATATAATCCATTATCCATTATCTAGATAGAAAAATAGAATATTTTCAGACAGCTACTCTTATCTGTTTTAAAAAGTCGCGAATATAACAAAAAAATATGAATTTTTTGTGGAATATAGGTTCACGAAGCCTGCAGTGCAACTCGGAGGGCAAATGCCAGTGCAAGCCTGGAGTGACGGGAGACAAGTGCGACCGGTGCGCCGCCAACTTCTTCGACTTCGACAACTACGGCTGCCAGTCCTGCGACTGTAACGAGGCCGGATCCTTGGCCAACACGCCCAGCTGCGATCCAGTCACCGGTGTTTGTACTTGCAAGGATAACGTTGAAGGAAAACGCTGCCGAGAGTAGGTTCCATTTTAATTAACGATGTTCGGAAATAAAGTTCTGCCAATTAATTTCCATTAAAAATCTATGTTTCTACACCTTGCAGGTGTCGGCCAGGTTTCTTCAATCTTGCCGAGGAGAACGAGTTTGGTTGTACGCCGTGCTTCTGCTACGGTCACTCGTCGGTTTGCTCGACAGCCAGCGACTACTCGCGCGTCAACATCGAGAGCAGCTTCGTCCGAGGCAACGAACGCTGGTCGGCCAACATCGCCGGCAACTCAGTTCCTGTCACCTACGATGCCATCAGCCAGAGCATCTCTGTCAGTGCTCCTGATCGCGATAACGTCTACTTCGTTGCACCCGGTATGCTTCATTTAAATTTTATATTTTCATTTTTGTAAACAGTACAAGTAAAATAAATGACCGCTTGGATCTGTTGAACGCGTATTAATACATTTTATTATTTTAGATCGATTTTTGGGTGATCAAAGAGCTTCTTACAACCAAGATCTATCCTTCACCTTGAAAATCAGCGACAATGGCCCAGCACCAACCGCTAGAGACATCATTCTGGAAGGTGGAGACGGGCAACAGATCATTCAACCTATTTTTGGTCAAAACAACAGATTGCCGAATACCAATGTAAGAATCGTTTCTTAAATTCTAATTATCTTTCTTCAGAAATTGAATTATAAAATCATCATTATGTATAGGCTCAAGAATACACTTTCCGTCTTCACGAACACCCCGATTACGGCTGGCTCCCACGGCTTTCTTCTAGAGCTTTCATGTCCATTCTGGCCAACTTGACGTCGCTCAAAATCCGCGGTACCTACACCCATCAAGGTAAAAAGTCAAACTGATCTTGAACTTTGCCAAGGGTCCAGCTGACTCACTAATCATTGTTTGCAAACCTAGGCAAGGGATACTTGGAAGACGTGAGACTAGAAACGGCGCATCGAGGTGCCGCCGGTGAACCCGCCGACTGGGTCGAGCATTGCCAGTGTCCCGGCGGCTACGTCGGACAGTTCTGCGAGTCCTGCGCTCCGGGATACCATCACGACCCGCCGAACGGTGGGCCCTTCTCCCTCTGCGTGCCGTGCAACTGTAACGGTCATGCCGACATTTGCGAGTCTGAAACCGGTATGTATGATCAAGCCAAAACTGCTATAATTTCTTTACTAGATTTTATTGAATTTTTTTATGTTGAACTTTAAAATTATCTTTTTACAGGTCGCTGTATCTGTCAACACAATACTGGTGGAAGCAATTGTGAGCACTGTGCTCGTGGTTTCTACGGACATCCGCTTAAAGGAACGGCAGATGACTGTCAACCCTGTCCATGCCCTGACAACGGACCTTGTATTTTACTCGACAATAATCCTGATCCCATTTGCTCTGAATGTCCTGCTGGAAGAACTGGTAATTTAAAAGTTCAATTTTTTCGATTATATTTTTCGACAAGTGTGTAAGTCCGTCAGGCAGAATGACCGTAATTTTCTAAATTAGGACCTCGCTGTGAGACCTGCGCTGATGGATACTTTGGAAGCCCAGAAGAAGGAATCCCCTGTAAACCTTGCGAATGTAACAACAACATTGACCTTAATGCAGTGCGCAATTGTAATCAAAAGACTGGTGAATGTTTGAAGTGCGTTAATAACACCGCTGGACCTCACTGTGAAGAGTGTTTGCCAGGTAAATATTTTTTAAAAATTTATTCGTGATCGTTCTAAAACACCATCTTCCTTTCTAGGATACTACGGAGACGCCCTATCTGATCAAAAGGAAGACGGCTGCAAGCTCTGCCAGTGTTATCCTCCTGGTACTCTTGAAGGTGACGTTGAGGGTATCGCTCCTTGCGAGCAACTAACTGGTCACTGTTTGTGCAAACCTCACGTGATCGATCGGCATTGCGACAAGTGCGAGGATGGATACTACAACATCAAAAGCGGCGAGGGTTGCGCGGCCTGCAACTGCGATCTTGAAGGCTCTTACAACAGAACCTGCGACCCCTACACCGGCCAGTGTCATTGTAGACCTGGAGTCACTGGACAACGTTGTGATTCCTGTCTGCCGTTCCAGTTTGGCTTTAGCAGAGACGGATGCAAGCCTTGCGACTGTGATAAGATTGGATCGCAGGATCTTCAATGCGATGCTAATGGACAGTGTCCTGTAAGTCATTCTTTCTGGTGACGACAAACTTCATACTATTTTTAAAAAACTTTTATTAAACATTTCGTATTTATGTAGTGTCTGACGAACGTTGAGGGACGAACGTGCAATCGTTGTAAGGAGAACAAGTATAATCGTCAGTACGGCTGTATCGATTGTCCGTCTTGCTACAACCTGATCCAGGATGCCGTCAATCTCCACAGAGAAAGATTGGCTGAACTCGAAGACACTTTGAGAAAGATCAAGAATAATCCAACTGTCATTAATGAGTCTGGATTCAAACAGAAACTAAAAGACGTTCAAGAGAAAGTACGTCTATTGCTCGATCTTGCAAAATCAGGAACTGGAAGTGAGTCGATTTTTTCTTTATGCAAATTCTAATTCTTAATTAACTTGAAAAATTCGTGTAAAATGACGTTAAATTGTAGGCGATAAAAAATCCTTGGTCGAACAACTCGACGATCTTCGTGACAAACTTACGGAGATCAATGAGACTTTGCAGAATGTCGATCAAACAGCTATTGATGCTAAACGCACAATCTCCCAAGGCCGAATGAGCATTGATGAAGCAGAAAAAGTCTTGGACAAGATTCATGAAATATTGACGGTAAATTAAATTTTCTAATCAAGTATAGACATAAAATGCATTATTTCATTGAAATTTTCAAATTAATGTAGGAAGCCGAAGATTTCTTAGCTACCGATGGTCAAAGCGCCTTGGCTGAAGCGAAGAAGCGAGCAGAACACGTTGGTCAGCAGAATGAGCAGATGACAGCTATTGCTCAAGAAGCCAGATTTGTAGCTGACTCGTATGTTTCTTTCAAATAAAGCGTTCAGTTGTCTTCTCGCTATATTTTAATTTAAATATATTTTTATTTAGGAATACCAAAGAAGCTAATAGGCTTCAAGAAGTAGCTGAGCAAGCAAAGAATACCACTCTGGAAGCTTATAATTTGGCAAAGAAGGCTATTGCCAAGTATTCGAACATAAGGTAAATCTTGTTACATCAAGGTATGTGGTTAATAGCAGAAAAAGTATTAAAAATGTTATGCTTTGATTTCAGCGATGAGATTCGATTCTTGGAAAATAAACTGAAAGCTCTGGAAGAACGTCATGCAGATATTAAGAAACTCACTGCGACAGCTGTTGCCAAATCTGACGCTGTATCTAAGGAGGCTTTGGGTTTGCTTATTCTCGGCATTTCCTTACCATCAATCAACGTAACAGAGTTACAAAACCGTATTGATGATGTCAACAAAGAGGTAAGAGACTCAATCAAAAATTTATCAGCAACTTAGTAAAGTATTTTGTTTCGAGCTTTCCTCATAAAATGTAAGGCACCTTGCAAAAATGTATTGAAAAACTATAAATTCTTTACCCGCAGGCTATGAAGATAAAGGAGCAGGCAAGAATATTGTTGGAAGAGAATACGGACTTGATAAGGGATGTTGAGGAGAAGGTGAGAAAGAGTGAGGAGTTGTTGGACAGGGCTGAGGATCAGCAGGCTACTACTGCCGAACTACTTGCCGAGGTTGACGATGCCAATACTGTCGCCAAGGATGCCGTAAATCGTGGAAACCAGACACTTAAAGAGGCTCAAGATACTTTGAACAAATTGAGTGGTGGGTACTTTATTTTTTACGTCTTCTTAGATCTTAAAAACTGTTTTTTAAAAATTCAAAAGTTTTACGATTTTAATTACAAGAAAAATATTTAGATATTTAGATATTTTGCTTAGTTGCTCCAAAATTTTACTAGCTTGCTCAAAACCAATTCATTTCCGTTTCCACGAAATATTCACTAGACTATTTCTGTTTGATGAATCTGACTGAAAAATTCTTGGTTCTATGCAGCATTATCAAATTTCGCATATGCAACTGAAATTAGAGTACTATTAAGACGATCATTGCCTCCAATTACCCAAAATTTTTAAGCTCTTCAAATTCCTCCACAGTACAATTTTTATTTTGTCATTCGAATTGAAAGAATATTTCTTAAATTCATTTGCAGTTACACAAATACTTTTGATTTACATTAAACTATGATAAACAAAAACCTTAATGTCGAAAATGTATTTCAGTCTTCGACGCTGAGGTACAAGACGCCCGTGCCAAAGCACTCAGTGCCCTGGAGGGCATCAAGGAAATCCGCGACATGATCATCGCGGCCGCGGGCAAGTCGAACAGCTTGCACCAGCTACTCGAGGGATCCGAGCAAAACGCGGACCGCGCGCGCGAAATCGCTCAGAACGCCCAGAGCAACGCCAACAACGCCAGCCACCTTGCCAACGAGATACGCCAGGAGGCCAACAAGACCAAGGCTGAGGTCATCAAGCTCGGAAACGAAGCTGATAAGCTACATCTCAGAGTGAATAGCACCGATTCCACCATCAGGCAGTACGAGATGAGAGTTCAGAAGGATGCCGAAAATACGGCGCAGGTATGTTTCTTTTCGTTTTTATGTCTTCGGATCGCAATTGCGAACTTTAAAAAATAACTTTTTCACTTGCAGATAAAACGCAAAGTCAGTCAAACGAAATCAAATGTAACAGCAGTATCCCAGCAGGTTGCTAAGGCTTTGGACGAAATAGGAGAGATCACTAGAGAGCTTGACGCTCTTCCTGATATTGGTAAGCATTTTAATAATTATCAGGATTAAAATTATTTTTTAACATCACTTACCTTTTTCGTGCAATTTTGTCTTGTTAAAAAAAAATATTTTCAAAAAGTATAGAAAATTAAAGATAAAATAATAATTGTATAATAAATAAAATTGGCTGTTACTTTGCAGATAATGCAGACCTGGATCGACTAGAAGAGCGTCTGAAAAAGGCCGAAGAAGACATCCGGGGGGCGCTTCTGGACCAGCGCATTCGGGCCTTGACAGAGGCAAAGAACCAGCAGACGCAGTCAGTGAAAAACTACGAGGACGAGGTGAGTCGGCTGCGCGGTGAGGTGGACAATATCAACGAGATGCGCAAGGTCCTGCCGGCCCACTGCTTCAAGAGGGTTCGCCTCGAGCCACAATAAGAGCCGATTCTTCCGCGTCTCGCTTTTTTTCACGTGCCATTCGATACTTAAGTGTTGCGAGAAATTGCAAGGGTAGGTTGTCGAACTGAGCCTGAACTTCTGCTCTATTCTTTCGATTTTTTCTACTCCTCTTGCTTTCTTGCGAGTTTGCTGTCTAATTTTTGATTTGACTATTTTTACGAGATTTTTATCTACGAGTCATTAAATCATTTTTTAGATTTTTATTAAAATTATACTTAAGGAGACAAACAAATTTTATTTCGACCTAAAAATCTTTCTCTTAATAAGTAAATATGGCTTTAGAACTATTTAATTTAGTAAGTTTCCATTCAGTGAATGTAATTTAAGTAAAAATGCAATTCTTAAGATAGGCGAGCAATTTCAGACTTAAACTAATATATATCAAAGTTGTAAAGATCACTTATAACAAGAAAAAAATATTTAAGGGCTTGCATAGTATCTAGAAGTATTTAAACTATAATAAAATTAAATCATTTTCTTTCCAAGATCGATAAAGCTATTCTCGGTTGTATCCGAAAAAATATTTTCTTACTTAAATTGCATGCAATATTTCGAGGTGCCTTAAGAAAACAAGAAAATATCACGCGCAGTTACTTACACGAATAAGAGTCGAGCGTTAAAATACCGACTGCGTGAAGCAACTTTTTAGCATACTATTATAAGAAGCCATTGTTTTACTTGTGTACATTATATCGACTAGATGATTGTTTTATTTAAGTGTAAGTTAAAGATCCTTTTTTATGTATACTTCTTCAGAGCTCAGCTTATGTCGCGCATTTTTATATGCCGATGCGTTTTATATGATTGCAATATTTTAAGTAACATACCAAAGATCTTTTTAATGCGTACGATTTTTAAACATATCTAATCTAATATGCTGCATTTCTATACTGGACCAATTTAATAATCGAAAATTAACCGCTGATTATAGACTGCATATAGATTTTAAAGCTTCTTTTATAATCAGTCTTTTTGTGCATCTCTCAAGTGTATCAATCTTCATATCTAATACTTTTATGATATAATATAATTGAGTTATTTTATACCAGTTAGCTTAGTACAAAATGTAGAACAAAAACTTAATTCGAAAAATAAAGTAATTTTACTAGGAAGAGCTGCTTTCTTACTTTTTAAACTTTCTTTTGAGTAACCCATTATTTAAATAATAATATAACGTAACAAAAGAAATATTTTGAAGATTAGATTACAACAACGTTTATGATACAATTTTTTATTGAAAATACTTAACCACTTATCCATTATAGATATATGCAAAATAAATAGTGCGTGTAAAAGGTAAACTTAATCTGTAGAGACGAATTCGCTTACAATAAGACAACAGAGATCCAAATTCGTATCGGACTCGGATGGAACCTGCAGTTCGTTCATTCTCCTCGTTTAAACAATAAATAAAAGAACTAGAACTAACAATATAGCACTCAAGACTCCAATAGCTACCCATTGTCTGCGATCTAAAACAAACGTAAAAGTAAAAACATCACATGCGCCACTTGTCAAACTATTCCCACGTAATTTTTATTAATCGGTACACAGTAATGCTCTACATATATCGAGTTAACAAGGTGTGTGCAATCGTTTTAATAAACACTGTCTGTAAACGTTATTGGTTGTTTTTATAGGTATCAAGGTACTTTACTGAGTACAAAATATATTCTTTCACACTAAGTACTTTAACTAGCTTTATAATTACAAGAACAGAAAAATTAATCTATACTTATTATCTGTTTTTTGGCCCTTCTTCGAACGATGGTCAGATTCGTCTAAGTGTTCGGTCGTTAAAACTTGGGTGAGAACACAAATTCGTTAGTCACAGTAGGCTTGGTCAGGAGGAAAGGTTGTGTAGAGGAAATAACATATATGATGTCTAATAACAGAATCGTTTAATACAATAAAAGTAAATTTGCAACGAAATACAAAAAAACGGCGAAGCTTATCTGGGAATAGCTTAAATTAAACGTTTTAACAATTGTTTTTACATTGAATTTTTTTCGTTTAAAGTATTTTGGAAATTTTTCTCTTCTTTTTAAGCACTTTGTTCGAAATTTAATTTAAACTAATTGTTATTGACCGCTTTTCTAAAATAGTTCTAAACCTAGTTTTTAAATCACCAAATACTTTGGATATGTATAAATAACGTTCATTGAGTTAGTTTATAGTAACTATAATGTTTATTTTAGAATTTTAAATAACTTAGTCTTGCAAGTGGAACAATAGAGGGATCTCGAAATTTGTAGTACAAATAGGACTGTTTGTAAAAGCACTTAAAATTTAATGCTTTGAGTTTTTATCAATATTTATTTTGCAAAAATTAGTTTATAAATTTTTCAATTTTAGCATTTTTAAGTAGGGTAGAATTTATCGCGCAATTTCGAGATCCAACTATCATTCTTCGGCAACTGTCCTTGCAAGGCAAAAAATTAAATAAAAATTAAGTACACAAAGTCGACAAATATCTACGCGTTTTTATCTACAGTAATAAATGTAAAATTATAAAGTAAAAATGGCTTACATCTTAACGATCACAAAATAATGACTTTGATAAGTCTTACTACACTTTGTTCAACATTCAAAGTAATGTAGCTAGATTTTTTAACTTCATATCTTAATATTTTCAACAACCATGTTCACATTAAGTATATCATAAGTTCTGGAACAACAACATTTCTTGCAGTGGTCAAATGTCATACACAAACATTCCAAGGTCTTCACTCGTAAAAAATGTCCTGTACCCTCATTTTGGTAACAATCAATTCAATTACCCGCAAAAATAGAAAAAACCTGTTGCAAAATACACTAAACTCTGGTTTTTCGTTTTGGCTGCTATGGCTTTTTCATCCGTTTCTCACTATAATTATTGAGTTTATTATTGTTTGATTTGAAGTACAAATGATTCGTCCAACTGCACAACTATTTGTGCAAATTTTCCAGCCTCTTTTCCACCTTTTTTCATAGTTTTGGCATACATCGGACAATATTTGGCATGACACAATACTAAGAAATATGTTATGCTAATGTTTTTTCGTACTTTTGTTATTTGGCTAAGATTAGGCAATACTTCTAATAGCAATTGTTTCACGGCAAAATCGGCGAGTATCAAAAAAAAATTCGCCTTTTATAAGTACGTTATGCAAAAAAATTATTGTTACATTGTATTTTGTTATTTGATCATGAAGCTTGACTGCTTTCCTTTAGTTTTAAAGGGATAAGAAGCAAAAATTATTGATCTGTTAAATTTTTTGAATATTTTTATTTTGTCTAAATACTTTTAAAAAAGATTTGAATGTAGTTTAGTTTATTAAAACAACTTGACTTTTTTATGATTATTTTAGTCATGAACATTATTTTAACAGCTCAATAGCTTCTGCTTCTTTTAACACCCTTTAGATGCAAATTTAATCTAACAGATTTACTTATAAAATTTTCCACAATTTCAATGTCTATATTTACTTTAAAGAGCTTTCTATTTGGTAACTTTACTAAAACTAAACTCAAGCATAAAAATGATTTGTACATTTCCCATGCAAAGATAAGCTTCTGATTTAGTTTCTATGCTATTCTGCCAGTTTGTTTTATCACTCGAAGTACTTTTTATTTACTCTATTGACATTTCTTTTACGGGTATTGACTTGAAATGCAATGTCAAAATTTCAATAATGCTAGTCCAGACCTTTAAAATAAACCTCCCAATAGGCACAAAAATAGTTAACGAATTTCAATACAAATTGTATCTAAAATTGTTATATAAATAGAATTCTTTTTATTTGAAGTTCAAATATTATTATATTTATAGATAAAATTTTATAAAGTTAAAAGCAAAAGCCATGTTCTTTAAAATATTTTAGTACTTTAAAGGATTTATATAAAGATAAAGCATGCTCTTAAATCGATAAGACTAGAAAAGTTTATATGTAAATATTTTTCTCAAGCACTTATTAGAATTAATTTTGTTAATTATCTTTTTGTGCCTACTGGGCAAATCTACAAAATTTTATAGTCTCTTCAAATATTGTTTCAATTAAGGACTTACTTGTACCTTCAATACTAATAAAAAATAAAATCATTTGGATTCAAATTATCGAATGATTATAAGGCCCAGTTTCATGTTTAACTCTAATCTCTGGAGCATAGAAAACAGTTTGTTATAGTAGTTGACAAAGAGGACAAGGAAGAAGGTTTTGGAATATAGTCAGAGACACTGGATGTTGGAGTAGTAGGAGCAGGAATATAATTATTATAGTTACCGTTGCTCACATGGAGGACCTTTGCCATTTTCTGCATTGCTGAATTCAATTTTGAGTCTGTAATTACTTCCATTTCATTTCCATAATCGTCTAGCATCCTAAAATAATAAAAAGAATTAGAGAGTACTTAAGTATTGATTTAAAGGATATTATTGAATTTACTAACATTTGCCTTTCATCATATTCAGAATTTATTTGTCTAGACACCGTTTTCAAGGTGCCAGTATTGTCACTCATAACATCCAGCTGCTTGTCATTGTGCCTCATGGAATTTTGGTTGCATATAGGTTCTTGGAGAAACTGTCGGTTGGGACTGTCCATTTCATTTTCCAATTTGCTATATTTTGCCTTTCCATTGTTGGCTGGTGGTGACTTTGCAGGACTGCTGTCTATTAAAGGCTACACAAAAATCATGAATTAAATTAGTATTATGACATTTACGTTCTATTTCTATATAAAAAAAGTTAAGAATTCTTTATAAAATAAAAATTATATTATTAAGTAGATATAAAAACAAAAACTAGAGAAATAGTTTTATATATCTATAAAATAAAAAATATTTTATATTTAAATTCAAGAAAACTATACTATGTAAACCATCCTGTCAGTTTTCTTTTTAATTTATAAATAAGCCAGAGAAACCAAAACTGTTTTCTTTTGTAAATAGAACACAGTATAACGTCATTATTTATTTTTAGCACGAAAATACAATCAATATTGCTTCTTATTATACCAAACAGTCTAAGTCGATATTAAGTTCCTTTTTACTAACATTTTATATTCGTGACAAACTGCAGGTAAGTGTAAGTTCGGTCTTTAACTGTGTAGTTAAAATGTACACACTGTACGTAAAAGCTCTACAGTACTATATTTTATAAGCTACCACCGTATGATTCATAGTATACCTATTTTAGGTAGTGTCCGCATATCACACGAGATGTCGCTGTCGCACCGTTTTGAAATTAAGTGTAAATGTAATTGAATCTTTAGGTGTGGCTACTACGTCCCCGTAAGCATCAATGGGCCAAAACACACAGCCGAGGGAGCAGCAGAGCGCGACGTAACCGAAATCACGTCGTGGGAATTTTGAGATTGCAAGAAAAACTCAGCGAGTCTGCGTGCAGACAAGCAGTTCGAATTCAGGACACCGCTGCTGCACAGATTATTGATCAATCAGCCATATTATCCTAACCTCAATAGCCGAAGATTAGTCATGAGCGAGTAAGCCGCCCTGCCTATTCCACGCACGGACACTGCCCAGGAAGGAGGAGATGCGGATTTGCTGAAACTAATAGGTATAGCCTGGCTAGATTTTTAAGTTTTCTGAATAGAATCAAGCTTGCTTGACGTTTTTTTCATGTAATCATTATTTTTAGACCAAAATGGCAAAGAATCTGAACAAGTTTCTTGTGGTGGTGGCTGTAATATGCAGCTTCCTTGCTGCTGCTGCTGCTTATGACTACGACTATTGTAATTTTCCACTGCTCGAGAGAGCTCAGTTGAAAGCTACAACTTACTTGCCTGAAAGAGGACCAAATAATGCACGACTCTATGGACCTAATGCTTGGACTGCCAGTAGCTCAGATTTTGGTCAATATCTTATCATAGATCTGGGTCAGACCATGAATATTACTTCCATTGCTACTCAAGGAAGAGCAGGAAATAATGAGTACGTCATGGAATATGGCATAAGTTATGGTACTAATGGCCTAGACTATGCTGATTTCAAGGACACAGATGGTAATATAAAGATGTTTAAGGGAAACAAGGATGGAAACACTGTTCAAGTGAACAAATTTGAAGTGCCGATTATAGCCCAGTGGGTTAGAATTAATCCAACTCGCTGGCGTGACAGGATTTCTCTAAGAGTTGAGCTTAATGGCTGTGAGTACACATCCTATACACTTTCCTTTAATGGAACTTCTTTGGTAGTTTGGGACCTGCTCCGAGAGCCTCTTGAAACTGACAGACATTCCTTACGCTTCCGATTCAAAACCAACAATGCTGATGGAGTTCTAATGTATTCTCGTGGATCTCAAGGAGATTTTTTAGCTTTACAAATTAGGGACAACAGAATGCTTCTCAATGTTGATCTTGGTTCTGGGATCATGACAAGTCTCTCAGTTGGCAGTTTATTAGATGACAATATGTGGCATGATGTTGTAATTTCTAGAAATCGTAAAGATATTGCATTTTCAGTAGACAGAGTTTTAATTAACGGCCGCATCAAGGGAGAATTCATCAGACTTGACTTAAACAGAGCATTTTACATTGGAGGAGTGCCTAATAAACAAGAAGGCTTGGTGGTCAATCAAAACTTTACAGGCTGCATTGAAAATTTATTCTTTAATCAAACAAATGTTGTCAGAGAGATTATGGATAAGGACACCTATGAGAACAAATATCGCTACCAAACTTTTCATACCACTTACAGTTGCCCAGAGCCTCCAATTGTTCCTGTGACATTCTTAACTGCCTCATCTTATGCCAAGCTGAAGGGCTATGAAGGAATCAATTCCATGAATATTTCCCTATCCTTCAGAACTTATGAGGACCAAGGTATCATCCTATCCCACGACTTCATCAACGACGGATACGTTAAAATGTTCCTGGAAGAAGGCAAACTCAAGGTCGAGATTAAAACCAGAAATAGCCCCAGGGCCATTCTCGACAACTTCGACGAGAGCTTCAACGATGGCAAGTGGCATCAGGTTGTGTTGACGATCGCTAAAAATAGCCTCGTGCTGAATGTCGACGGGCGCCCGATGAAAACCACGCGGCAGATGGAGATTCTCACGGGATACCTCTACTACATTGGCGGCGTGCCAGGTAACCACAAAGGTTTCATCGGTTGTATGCGAGTCATCCAAATCGACGGCAATTACAAGCTGCCTACCGATTGGAAAGAGGACGAGTTCTGTTGCAGGCATGAAATTGTCTTCGACGCTTGTCAGATGGTCGACCGCTGCAATCCAAACCCTTGTAAACACTCGGGTATTTGCATGCAGAATTCCGACGAGTTCTTCTGTGATTGCTCCAACACTGGATATTCTGGCGCAGTCTGCCACACTTCCTTGAATGCGCTGTCTTGCGAAGATTTTCGCAACTCCCCGAATACCGTTAGCGATAAGGCCGACATTAAGATCGACGTCGACGGCAGTGGACCACTTCGACCCTTCCCCGTTACCTGCAAATACTACGCAGATGGCCGTGTGGAAACGTTTTTGCACCACAGTAACGAGCATACGACACCAGTGGACGGCTTTGAAGAACCAGGCAGCTTCATCCAGGACATTCATTACGATGCAGATTTAGATCAAATCGAAGCGTTCATCAATCGATCGCATACCTGCAGGCAGCGCATCAGCTATGCGTGCAAGCACTCGCGACTATTCAACACACCGGTGAACCAGAACGAGCTCTTCCAACCCAACTCTTGGTGGGTGAGTCGCAACAATCAAAAGATGGACTACTGGGGTGGAGCACTACCTGGCTCACGTAAATGCGAGGGCGGCATCAGCGGTACTTGCGCCAAGCAGGAAAAGTGGTGCAACTGCGATTCCGATCTCGAGGGCTGGTTTGAGGACTCCGGTGACCTCACGGAAAAGGAGCACCTGCCTGTTAAGCAGCTGCGGTTCGGAGACACTGGAACCGCTCTGGATGAGAAAGAAGGCATGTATACTTTGGGTCCACTGATTTGCGAGGGCGACGATCTCTCAACCAACGTCGTTACATTCCGTATCGCTGATGCTACGGTGAATTTACCAACCTTCGAGATGGGCCACAGTGGCGATATCTACTTCGAATTCAAAACGACGGTGGACAACGCTGTGATTATTCACAGCAAGGGCCCCACCGATTATATAAAAATTTCGATCAACGGTGGTAACCAGATTCACTTCCAATACCAAGCTGGAGGCGGTCCGTTGGCTGTCAGCGTGCAGACCTCCAATAGATTGGCTGACAACAGATGGCATAGCGTATCAGTTGAGAGGAATCGCAAAGAGGCTAGAATAGTTATTGATGGAGCCTTCAAAAACGAAGTTCGCGAGCCTCCGGGCCCCGTGAGAGCCCTCCACTTGACCTCCAACTTCGTGGTTGGAGCCACGACCGACTTCAGGGATGGTTACGTAGGCTGCATCAGATCCTTATTGCTGAACGGTAGGCTACAGGATCTGAGAGGATACGCTAAGAAGGGACTGTACGGAGTCAGCGAAGACTGCGTCGGCCGATGCGAGAGCAGCCCCTGTTTGAACAACGGTACATGCCACGAAAGGTACGACGGTTACTGGTGCGATTGCAGGTGGACAGCATTCAAGGGCCCAATCTGCGCCGACGAAATCGGTGTTAACCTCCGTCAGAACTCAATCATCAAGTATGAGTTCCCGGGCAGCTGGCGTTCGACAATTGCTGAAAAGATTCGCGTGGGTTTCACGACTGCCAATCCGAAAGGTTTCTTGCTTGGACTATCGTCCAACGTTAGTGGCGAGTACATGACAATCATGGTGTCCAACAGCGGCAACTTGCGTGTTGTTTTCGACTTTGGCTTTGAGCGACAGGAAGTCATTTATCCCAATAAGTTCTTCGCCTATGGTCAATTTCATGATGTACGTATCAGCCGTAAGAACTCCGGTTCAACACTCGTCATCCAGGTCAACAGGGATAAGCCTCAGGAGTTCCACTTCCCCATCAAGGCCTCCGCCGACGCTCAGTTCAACAACATTCAGTACATGTACATTGGCAGGAATGAGTCTATGCACGAAGGTTTCGTCGGTTGCGTCTCCAGGGTCGAGTTCGACGACATATATCCTTTGAAGCTACTTTTCCAAGAAAATGGACCAGGTAATATAAGGTCTCTTGGAAGCCAGCTGACCGAAGACTTCTGCGGAGTCGAACCCACGACGCATCCGCCTTACGCTATCGAGACCAGGCCACCACCAGAGGTCGACGAGGACAAGGTTCGTGCTGCCTACAACGAGACTGACACCGCTATCCTCGGCAGCGTTCTCGCCATCATCCTCATCGCGCTCATCATCATGATGATTCTTATCGGCAGATACATGTCCAGACATAAGGGTGAGTACTTGACTCAAGAGGATAAAGGAGCAGAAATTGCTCTCGATCCCGATTCAGCTGTGGTCAACTCGGCGACCGGACACCAAGTGCAAAAGAGGAAAGAGTGGTTCATCTAAGCATAAGCCGACGTAAAGACATTCCGAAAAGTATATATTTATAAAGTATATATATATATATATTGAAATGTACGACCTTTGTCGTTGTTTATTTGAATGAATGAGCTTTCTCTTAACTTGCCGTGACGGTATGATAATTGCTTGAGGTTAAAGGTCAGTTTATCGTTTTAATGAATGATTGAATGAGTGACTTGGATTTGGATGAGTTTCTTGCGTTAAGAAAATTGACTACTTAAGGGAAGCATTTTTACTACAATAAAGATATGCAGCTTAAATTGTGTGCATAGCAACTAATTGTCTTTTAATTATTTTTACAATCTTTAGCTAACGAAATATAATAGCTAGCTAAATAAAATGACTCAAACTTGCCTTCAGGGCACACCCGATTGATGCAAAGCACGAGTGATATTACTAGAGTTTATTAATGATTCAATTTAAAGGATTATAGATCTGATTTCTTGTTATATCTTTTTTTATAACTTTGTTGAGTTTTATGTTTTATGCGTTTGCTTTAAATCTTTTTTTATTTATTATTTTTTTAAAGATTTTATTATATTCTGTAAAACATTCGTGGAGATTATTCGCGTGATTTTTACCTAAAAGATGCATTTAAGCAAGTTTTTCTAGACTTGTTGACATGATTTTGACTTTTTAATGCATCTTGAAAGCATTTCACCACTTAATTGGTCAATTTACTCAATTTAAGAACGCTTCCGCTTTTTTCTTCCAAGTCCAAGTTAAGGTCTAACGTGTTCGTCGAAAGAATGAAATCACGTTTACAAAGCTCATTTTTTGTAAAAGTTGAAAAAATTTCATTGATTCAAATAAGCAATGAATCTAGATACTTACAGCGTAAGATAATAATAATTTTGTAATAGTTATAAATATTTTTATAAATCTGCTCGATCAATTGCTTACTAATCGAATGAATTCATAACGACTAAGTATTTAAATTTAAAAGACTAACTCTTAAGATATAAGGAAGTATTAACTGTAGTCGTATAAGTATTTCTCTTTGTATAAAAGTGTTTTTTCTACTTAAATATTAACGAGCATCACCAAACGACACCAATTTATATGTATTACCAAAGCGAACTGATAGTAGGCAAATCAAATTTTTTTACGCTTCGCTTAATTTTTGTAATTTGGAATACTCGTTCTTTTGTATTAAACGTATTTTATTATTAAATGACGTCCATCAACAATAGAATTATTGTCCATTTATTTATATATGTATATGTACACGTACCTGTCTGGCTGTTCGGTCGCGATCTCTTCCTTTGCTAATGTTCATTTTGTCTTTCATAATCTGGAAAATATTGTACAATGATTATTCAAGAAATAAATTTACTTTATTATTACATGATTTTTGTTCGGTTTTACCTTGACTTCTTCCCGAGTCTGCTCAATGAAGTTTCGTCGGATCGTCAATTCTTTGTTGTCGATCTTGAACTTGCTTGGATTTTTTTCTACGATACGTATTGAAAAGTTAAGGAAAACTTTAGACAATTTACATAGCTAAGTAACTAAGCACTTTTGCAGAACTTGTTTTAAGGTTTTTGTGATTTTCTTGTATTTTTTATCTACATTTGTATGTCGCGCTTTAAATTGCTTTAAATTATACCTTGAAATTTTATACGGCAACGCTTGCATAAAAAATTTGACGTTACTAAACAGCTGACTCGCATTTTTACTTTCCGAATTGCAAGTAGCTAAAACTCGGCATTGAGACGACAATGAATACAAAGTTCAGAATACGAAATTTCACCTTGAGAAAGCTTTTTCCAAATAATTATTCAAGTATTTATGATTGAGTTGTAGATTCTTTTGTATTTGGTTTCTTATTCCGACTGCACATTTCTTTTTATACTTCCTTGTTGTGGACGAGTTTTATAAAAAGAAAATTTGACCTATTTTCTTTCACCGGCAGTTCAACATAGCTGAATTGAAACGAAATGACACAGGTAGGTATGCCACGTATGCCTATTATACGAAAGTCTTGCTAGTTCTAAGAGTAGATATTACGACTAAAGAAAGATTAGTGCAAGAAATGCCTGCCTACTCCATTAAAACATATTTTGGATTTTAAATCTTAGACTCATTTAAATCTATGGTTTTTAAATATCTTGAAAGTAAAATTAAATTTGTAATTTTCTTAAAAACTATAAAAATCTTGCAGCTTCCTATTTCGAGAACTTGGCAAACATTTGCCAAATCTGGATAAAATGTTCAAAGAGCATTGTTCTCGTTTCCAAAGATTGGCCCAAAAAAAATAAAGAAAACAAAGCAATTTGCTTAGGCGCAGTCTGTGAAAAATATGCCGCAATAAGCGCGTGAAAAAGTGGAGCATCTTTCTCGCGGCGTCTGCGGGCATGGATCCAAAAGAAAGGCTCGGCGGGAATAAAGGCTCGCTCTCCCGGCGGCAGACACAATAAAAAGGATATAGATGGTGTCGTCGAGGTCCTCGAGGTCCCACTCGATGGATCTCAGGGCGTTCCTCAGCTCGGTGGTCGTCCACTCGAGTTCCTCGCGGCTGTTGAGTATCGGCAGGCCGCCGGCGAAGGTCGGCGTCGGCGTCGCCGCGACGCTCTGCCCATTGATGGAGCTCTGCAGCTCGGTCCAGCGCGCGAACAGCCCCCGCGTCTTGTTCAGCGCCTTGAACACCTCCCTGCGAGAAACGAGCCAGTGATTTTTCTCCATTTTTTTGCTTGAAATGCGAGACGGGAAGCGGCGCGGTGGGTCGAGGGTTCGGTTTCGAGCGCGGGTTGTATTGGATATTGGAGATGGAGAGGAAATTAGGGGCATGGGGGAGCGTTGAATGCCGGGATGCGTCGATAGTTTGCAGGGTGAAACTTTGGGGTCGCCCGAGAGCGTCGATATTCATTTTGAATACTCGAGAGCTTGTTTGCAGCTTTCCAAGTGCGCTCTCTGCTCCCAACAGATAATATACTTACTTTTAATCGATAATGCTTTCATCATTTTAGTATTAGCGGCGTATTGTCGAAATATTACGGTTAAAAAGTAAACATGGAAACGTTTGACTAAATTTTTTTAGGCTTTCTATTTTTCAAAAAATGATAGCACTTTCGGAATATAATAAAATATTCCACAATATTTGTTAGAGCGTGCTGTAGTGGAGTGCAACATTTTTTGAATATTGCAGTTGCTTTAAAAAAAGCTTTTGTAATAAAAAGTAAATATTCATACAATTTTTAATCACTTTATTGGAATTTGAATATTTTCAAAATTTCAATTTCAAAATTGTGGAAATTTTTCGTTGTTTTAAAAATAGAAATTGTTTGAACATTTTATAAAAATTTTTAGTGCATGAAAATAATTGAGGTTTATAACGAAAAATTTCAGCAGAGTTTGAGTATTAACGTGTAGGGACAAGTGCTCGTTAAAGGGTTTTATTTAGCTATAGCAAGGGTCTTTCACGCTACCTTTTTACGGACCACTGAACTTTTAAGTTTCTTTCACGATTTTTTGTTAAATAAGTTCTCTTTTGAATTTTAATTTATTTCTTAACTTATTTCTCTCTTTCATTATCGAAAATTTATAATATTCCGCCAATAAAAAAGTTTAAAAAGTAGAAAATAAAAAAATCGCAACATTAAAATTTAATACACTTCCGCATCGCGCTTTATAAATATTTTAGACAGAATTTTCTTCTGTTGAAGAAAGAAGATGCTTTTCTAACACATGCTGCATTATTAACTGCAACTTCTGTAGTCCTGTGCACTGTCGGTCCTACGTTTCAGAATACTTGATCTTTCTTAAATATTTAGAGTTCAGGTTTTTTTTCTAAAACTGTTTATTCGAAATCCAATATCAAACTTAATATAAGAATATTTGCTATGTTCAAATTTTGATAAACTATCTTTTGTTTAAAACCTTGGAAAGCATTGACAATAAATTAAAAAGACATTTATCATAAAAGAAATTTAGAATTTTTTTACGAGACGTATATTTATTCCATTCTACAGATCGATTAAATATCTAGACCATTAAGAAATTATTTTTAGACTCTAATGAAATATTTAGCCTGACGCCTCTTAAATTTTCCAAGAAAAACACTTGCCTTCGATTTCAAGGTAAACCTTTAAATTCTTCATTCTTCGAAAAATTTTTAAAAACCCTTAAAATGCAGAGAACAAAATCTAAACGACTGCTTCCTTATTATACTTACTTTTCGAAAAAGGGTTAAGAATATAAGCTGTTTTAGGAGCCGTAACGATTTTAGAGCCGCAGTCCGTATACACACAGATTCACGTGAGACCTGGCAATGTAGGTTAAACGAATTATATTCCCAGACGTGCAATAGGTAAAAAGGCGAGATTGGTCGCTTTGGCCTTTTTTTTTTATTAGCTTCCGAAAGGTGAATTATTCATATTTCAATTTTTCGAACGCGATTTATGGGCCGGAATGTGAATTTAAGGGAAAATTTTTCTCGCCCTTTGTGCGGTCGAGCTGATGGATCATTCGGATGTTGTTTGTCATTGGATATTGAAATTGTTGTAGCGAAGATGTGGGAAGTGTAATTAATGGCTTTCGATATTGAGCTATTCTTAGTTTATTCTGTTGAAAGGAAATGCCTGTCGACATGTAATTGATTGTTATTGAATTTCCACATTAAAACATCGAAGAACAATAAAGCAAATGAATGTATACTGTATCATTTGTTACCGCAGTTTGTTGGGTTAAAATATGAAAAGCAGTTACTGTAAATTACAATTGCAACTAAATTAGCCTGAAAGTGAATTTATCTATAAAGTTTAGAATGAAAGGAGAGTTGTAATGATGATAAGTGTATGTTAAAATACTGTGAAATTAAATTTTTGATTTAATTATAAAGTCCGTACGATTACACGAAAGCCATGCATATAATTACAAACAAATGACTTTCCACAAATTAAATTTGACAATCTGCATTTCCAGGAAACTTCGTTTAATAAATGAAAATCTAGATTTTGGCGAAACTCATTTGAATGTTTAATTTATAATTGTGCATTTACCTTCATATCACGCACGAAGTAGAAACTTTCAAGCATTTCATCGTGATAAATTTTTCAGATTAAATTAATATTTAAAAGACGTTGGCTGTCGCCGTATGATTTTTAATCTTTTTCTTTCATCGATTGTTGATGAAATTTAAATTAAAATTAAATTAAATTGGTATTTAAATTTAAATTAAATCGGTAATCTTTATGAAATATTTAACAAATTAATTCAATTGTTAATAAACATAAAAACTCTCGATAGCAGGAAAACTAAAGTTAGTCAAAAATAATTTTTGCGTTTTGCCATCGAAACTTTTGGAGGCTTATAAAAAATTTATGAAGCGAAAATAGTATTTTATATTCTGGAAAATATTTTAATCTTTTACGTCATATAACGCTGACGCAAAAGTTTACGTAAATTTTTAGTTTAGGTAAAAAGCTTTGCACAATATTACAGTTTAAAAGAGCTTCCTTTTACGTTATATAAAAATAGTATTATAAAGAGTCTACTCCATTCTTGGGCAAGACTTAAAAAATAAGCGAAATATAGTAGAATTCACGAGAAAAAACTACTTGGAAGTTTAGTGCGACATATATTTTATGAATGTTTAAAGAAAGAAAAACGTCCTCTAAAATACAAACGATCTCAATTTAAAGGAACACGCAGTTTCATTTGAAGAAAATGAGAAAAGATTGTTGTTCCTCGAAAAATAATAATGGTCCGTAAAAACGAAAAGGCAAGGAAAACCGCGGCCCGCGTTAACCAGCCGATAAAACTCATCCTTGGTCTCGAGCCCTCTGGGGCGTGCCTGCCGAGTAATTGGGTCGGTTACCCGGCACCGATAAAAAAACCTATCTTCTCGGGGGGCAATTTCCATATAACCATCAAGCACTACAGACACCCTCCGCTAGTCGATAAGCCAGGAAACTGTTGCCTCTCGCTCGATCAGATAAAGCTCCCGCAATGTCTTTCCCCCCGCGGCCCGTAACGAGCTCTCGTCCAGGTGGGCTCATTTTCTTGCCTAATTAAAGCGCCGAGAGAGTCTTGGCCGGCGAAGAGGCGAACGGGCTCAATGTCAGCGGGTGTGGGGTGCCGACGACGACCGCCGGTATCGATCAAGACGCGCTTAGCCGCAGGTGAAGAGTCGCTATCCGGTGACTATCTGCCTGCATTTTCTAACGCGATTATTCGCCGACGGATTATAGCCGATGTTGATGGATGGGATGGGGCGTTCATGGGGATTAATTTCGATCGGTTCAGGGGAACTTTTGCGATTCATGTCATCAACTTGTTTAAGAACGGATTCATTCAATTTTTATAAATATTTATTAAATGTGTCTGCGTTTGACGTTACTCTTTAAAATTGTCCCTAGGAAGACGTAAAAAATTAAAATTTGGCAAGTAGTACAAGTATAAATAATCAATGTTTTTTCGACACGAAAAAGAAGCCTTGGGAAGAAATTGATTCTATTTTTAGAATACGGAGTGGTCAGTAGGATCATCCAATGGAACTAGTTTTTACCATAAAAGAAGTACCAATTTACACATTTTTTAAGCCCAAGTTCTTAAATTTGTTTAATTAGTAAAATTTTGTTTGTACATTTAATCACAGTCACTATTTTATTTAGTTTCTTTAGAGTACCTTTGTCACTTTATGTGCAAAAGCTTGCATTTTTTTCTCAATAAAAACATCATTGCGTGTGTAATAGCCATTTCTTAAGCAAAACGCAAACGGTTAAAGGGTTTTGTGTTTTACTGCTTTTACTGCTTAATTTATGAGTACTTTCCACTTTAACCTTTGCAGTTTTATTTTTAAAATTCCTTTTGTACAACAGGATTTCAAGATACTCGAGTAATATTAAATTTATGTAAACGGAAATGAAATTAAGCATTTGCTGACATTGAAAATATGCCGCAAACGAGTTGGAGACAGGAACAGCACTTCATATTTCAGGCTTAAATTAAAAACAAACTTGCTGCGCAATAAAAACCTAAATAAGAAAACAAGTAAATAAGGGAAATAAAAGAAAGATAAGCTCTATTCAGAAGTGTTTTAAAAACTATGATCTACTGCTGTTGACAAAAAGGAAAATTAGCCTCCCGAGGCATCCCTTTTAAGTACACTTGGTGACGCAATGTTTTTAAAAGGAGCCGCAATGCTGTCAAGCGGAATTTGTTTATTGAAATCGAGTTTGTCTTTTATTAATCGGATCGAGGAGATAAGAGGCGCCATCGGCATTTTAAAAATTTAAATGTCTATAATGCAGTTAGCACAAACTGCAGTGACACACTTACTTGAAGTGTGCATTACACTTTCGTGCCAACGCTCTTGGAGAATTTATCATTTTTAATTCGATAAAGAAAATTTGGAGGTGCTATTGTTTATATGAGTAATATCTGCAGAGTTAAAAATGAAGTGTTGAAAGAATCTGGAAGTGTAAAGAAAAATGTATGAGTATGCATCGAGGTCTTGGTCTTATACTTAAGGTACATCAGCGTACGTTTAGAAATACAAAATTTTGTCAATGTTTCAATTTAACTTTATACGTACTACAACTTTTCTTTGAGATATCGGTATCGAGGATCAAGAAGTTATACAACAAGCACTCTTGCCTTGTGTATAGTACGTAATAAAAAGTATATTTAGTATCTTTAAGAGAATTAAGAGTGATAGATAGTACAATATATATCGCCCGATGAAGTGTTTCTTTGAAGCTTCTAATATTGAGATGCTGTATCTTCTCGTAATAAATTCAACGAGCTATGTAAAATTGAAATATGATGATCAGAAAGATTATGGTCAAATTGTTTGTTAAATGTCGCAATAATATTTTTAAAACCTCATTTACGGGTTTTATTGTTTTAATTAAACTCCTTTATATTTCGAATTAATTTAAATTGTTTAAATAATCGTCTTTGTAATAAAATGATCAATTCTTTTACAAAAAAGTAAATACATCAAACTATTGTTTTTAAAATTTATATTTTTTTAAATGACATTGCAAAATTTTTTACAACTGTTAATTGATCTCGACAATTTGGCAGTGTTAATTAATCTATGTCGGAATAAAGTGTTAAGTTAAATAAAAGGCCTATTTTAAGTCTCCTTTAATACTTTTATACTGTGATATGTGCATGTGATAAGTGTATAGTGCAGCATTTGAATTTGAATTATTCAGCGATGAAATCTATATTTACACAAACTACTTTCCTATTGTATTGAATGCAACGAATGTTATCTGTATAATACATTCTTTACTAAGGAAAATTATGAAAATATTTCATTTTAAAGTGATCGATGAAGTGTCATATGTATAATTAAAATATTCATGGAAGATGGTATTCAAGTGTACGGGTGCTTTTTGCTTTTAAATCCCAAAGAATTAAGGATACAGCTGCTTTTACCGGAAGTTACAGATTCAATGAATAAATATTTAACAATTTTTAGAAAAAATGTAATTCGCGAAGCATTTTTTGATAAAAAAATTAAATTTCAAAATAATCCAATAAATGGAATGTGATGCAAACATTCTCGAATAATCCAATTTATATAAATGTTTTGCGAATATATATATTCATCAAACCTAACATACTACAATACCTCGTAATCCATTTTATTTCCTTTTACTCGTCCTTTTTCTTTGGCAATCTTATCAAAGATAAAATGTTCGAGATAATTTTTGGATCGTTTAAAATAACAGAAGTACCTTCCAATGCACAATATTCTCTTGGGCAAAAGCTTTTAATTTATAGTTTGTTTGAAAAGTTTTTCTTTTTTAATTTTTTTGATAATTCCGAAGGTTACGACAACACGACAAGCTTTATCAAAAGAAGTGTAATTTTCATTTCAAATTTTTCAAACAAAAAACGTATGGATATAATGATTGATGCACTCGCCTCTTTTGGATAGTTTTCTCAATCTTTCGAGTGCTTAATTGATTATTCTCATTATTTTTTAACAGAGAAAATGTCATAAAGTAATCCTGAAGGAGGTAAATATAATTACCTATTCTAAGGTTTCGTCTAAAAAGCTTCAATTTTGGTGGCGACTTTAAAATTGTTATCTATTTCAAGCGAATCGCATTGATTCGAAACATTGCCCAAGAAGGCCCACTATTTCTTTGTCATTGTCCTCATTGAAGGAAGCAAAGCTCAACTTTCTCTTGAATGAAAAAGCCCACGCGGAGCCTCGGTCCTCCCACATCGCGGATCAATTCGCAATGATCGTCGCCCTCTCATTCCCCGACAGCTCGGTCCCTTGAAAAAAGGCGCCGTCGCCTTGGAATCCCCCGTGAATCGACGGCGAAACGCGCGTATTCATGCGCGCCGTACGGAAATAGCGACGTCGCCGCCATGTGTGCGAGTCGAGCGTGAATCATTTTGCGTGCGCGGGGCGAGCCGGCCTGTGTGGGTTTATTGACGTTAGGCTTTTTTGCGAAGCACCTGCGAGGAACTGGGAAGAGAATTGTGCGGTGCCGCCGCCGCTGCTGCTGCTGCCGTTGAGAGCCGGATTTTTCCGATAGTTCGAGCGGAGCTTTGCTGGGTGGAACGGGCAGCCGATGTGTTGTTTGAGAGAGGCAAGCAAGAGGAACAAAAGATCTCGGAGATCAATGCTAGGCTCTTGCTTGGGAATTTTCGACCGAGAAAATATGGCCGATTAAAAAACACTTTCTTAGAAATCAATTGTTGTGGAAATTTCGATGCAAAATCATGAAAGTATGAAACTAGGACAGTAGAATTTTATCATTTTCTGATGAGTTCTAAGCAAAGATTATTTAGAGGATAAAAATTAATTAAATATTTAAATAATAATAAATTCATGAACTTGTTCTTTATGATAATTTGTGCTAAATATAGTTTCTTTTAATAAAACTAATAAACAGAATTTTTTTTTAATTTTATACTTTCTTCACAATTATTTTTAGTTACAATTTTTTCTGTTTTAAAACTTTTTATAAGGAAGCTAAAAGACTTTGAAGCTTAACTGACGTTTTCTTTTATGCTTAGCTAAGAATAAAAGCACGTTAATACAAATACTTGATAAACTTACTTTTCTACACAAATGTTTTTATCCATACTGCAAAAACGCGTAAAAAATTTATTTTCAAAGTTAGTCTTTTAGATAGCTTTTGACATCAAAAGAGTTCCAAGTCTTAAAAAAATAATTTTTTAAATAACGCGTAAAATTTATTATTATTAAACATGAATTATATGATCAGAAATACTGAGTAAACAATTAATACTCTGGAGTATCAATAAAGTGTCAAGTTCCAAAAAAGGCAATGTAGCTCAACTTTCGGTCTCCCGGCTGACTTCGATTTTTACACATCGGATGTTCTCTTTCATCTAAGCCTTCGATTGACACACATATCTTTGTATACACTTCTACTTGTGCCCTCTTCCCATCGTAATCGCTACGTTGCGTGGAATTAGACACCGCCGGACGCCTCGAGTGCGACATTGAACGGAGCTTTTTCGTGTGGTCGTGAGCGATTTTTTACTTTTGCAGATGTTGAATCAAGGTTGCGGGAGAAATACGGGTTTTCTCATGTATTGTATTCATGACTTTATTTTTAGTTGAAAGATATCTAATATTTACAGTGGAATTACTACAAAATAGTTAACGAAAGATAAGTTATAGATATGTCTTACAATACTCGACTAATTCTACTTAAGTAAGAATTGCGTCATTTATACTCATTTTTAAGTTGATTGCAGCAATGAATTTGAATTTGCATTTTGCTAATTGACGTAAATTGTTTCATCTATCATAGTTAAAGAATAAAAAACATAAAAACAAAATGTAAATAATTTTTTTCTTTTGCAACTGAAATTATTTTTATAATAAATTGATTGAGGAAGACTGATACAATCATATCAATTTCATCTTGCAGTAGATTAAGTGATAGAATAGGTATACTTTCAATCTATTTTCAGTACTTAAATCGATTTGAGTAGATTTTGATGTCTGCAGTACTTATACATAAACTTACAAGTGCAATGATTTTCAATTAAAATTTGATTATTCGTTACTTACGCCAGCTCATCTCAATCGAAAGCTTATTTACTTCAGACCACAGCGTTTCCAGCCCATTTCACTTAATAAGATAATGCACAATAACCTAAATTAAAGTCCGCTTCGAAAGCGGCAGCCGTATAATTAACAAACAACTCGCAGCGCTGTACTTTTCGTCCTGCAACTCGGGCGATTCCTCATCCCAGAGGCAGGCCAGGTCAGCTCGTATCTGCGCCGGCCATATTTCGCTTCCAGAAATCGAAGCCATTTCAATTACGACTGCAGTCCATCGACGGCGGTCGGACTCGGCAGAGGAAGCACTCGCTTTATCCCGGCGCGGTACTCTTCTCGAATGAGAAGCGCGAGCGAAAAAAACTCGGGCGGGCGAGGCGGATCACGAGCTGTTTGTACGAGTGAACGCGCCTTTGTGCTGTTAACAGCTCGTATAAGGGCTCTCTTTGACGCGCGCTTTATTGCCGGTAATAATATTCTATGTAGCCGAGCTGTTGTGCGAGATTGCGAGGAAGAGGCGAAGGTTTGCTTTCGACGCTCTCTGCTTTAATTGAGTTTCGGATGATCAGTGATTTCTGCCGTGGTGATGAAACCTAATCAGCCGACAGTTTTTTTTTGTTTGCGATTGGGGGGGAAGGTTTAGATTAAGGCGACAATGAAAGTACAAATTACACTTTTATAAACTAAACCTTATATTAGGAAACTGCAATATTTTTTCCATCTCTAAAAATCACTTATTGTATATGAATGATGAATATTTCATTTTCTCTTTTTTCACATTCAATGAAAATATAGTAGTACAGTAATCTTTAGGTTGACCTTTTATCTCGTGCAAAGCAAGTGAAATGAGTAAGCTAACCCGATATAAAGCTGTGATTGTGATATTTTTATGAAATGTCTGAAATGTGAAAAAAGAGATTTGAGATAAAGACTTATACTCTTTAATTACTTTAATTTCAGAAATGCATCATTTCACTTCATCTACATGCGAGGAACATGGGGAAAAAAATGTTGAAAAACTTATTTTGGTAAAAGAATAAACATGCACAACTTTTTCGAATAAAATATTTCATTTTTCCAGGCGGATATGTTATATATCGTTTAGTCTCTGGAAGCTGCACTCAAATATTTATTAGCATCCAAACTAAGCGTTATGCTGCAGGGGATAAATCTTTTGAAAACTCGGTTCGGTCGTGCCAAGGCCGCCTGTAACTCTGAGAATTCGCGCATTTAACAATTATAAAGTATTGTCCTCAGAACAATCACTAGTTTGTTAGCAATCTTTAGTGAGTAATTTCGAATTATCTCCCAAGTATTTATTTAAAAGTGAATAAGCAAGTATTCAAAGAAGAAATTTCTAATTCAAATTCGCGTTGATTATCACTTTGTTCCCACTAACAACCTCATATTGTAAAAAGATTGCTATGGGTTGGATTTATTTTTGTTATCAAGGTAAATTCTATTGAACCAAATGAGACTGTAGCATTAAGAAACAGTAAGATTCTATATTTGAAGCAAATAACAAATCACTCATCTCGTATCGGAGTATATCTTTCCTTATTATCAGGTGTTATCAATCCCTGACTCAGATCACATGACTCAAAGCGAGATACCTGCAAGATTCCACGAATATCAAGAAGAACCTTTTCAGTTTTCGAACGACACACTCATTTCGAACGTATAAAGCACCGAGTTCCGAAAACAAAGGATCGATAAGCGAAAGCCTATGTCCCGCCGGAAAATCGATAGAATTCAATTATCTGCGACACCTTTAATTTCCATAGGAGGGAACGCTCGAATCTAGATCGCGAAGCGCTGCGCGCTTCTTTTTTTTTGCCGCGCGCTTCTTTTTTACGACGTAAATAGTGATTTGCGGCGCATGTAGAAATTACACGATGCCTCGTAGATATTTCAATGGCCCTGAAACATTGCGCTTTTTTCACAAGCTTTGTGGATTTCTTTTTCCGAGGGGAGTTGCAAAGGTGATAATTGTTTCTTTCCGTTTTGTAAGATTTGCTAACTGAAAAAACTAAAATGTTTTGGAATTTACACTGCAGTAAAATTAAATAATGGTATGACATATATATGTATATTCTGTATTTTATAAATAAATAAATAGATTAATTTATTACTTTGTAATAAAAATTAAAAGGAAACAATAAAAATTTCCGTTTATAAGAATGTTATGCATTTTAGATTATCTCAACTATTTTTATCATCAGACGTTTGCACGTAATAAAAAGCTTTAAATCGTAGGATTAAAAATTATATCTTGGCCTTTCATTATGAACGCTAATTATTCAGTAAATAACAAAGGCAATTACGTATCCACTTCAACTGAAATTATTATACTTGAGTCTCTTAATTAAGTTGATTTAAAAGTACTCGTTTTCTTTTCTTGTGATTTCATCTCTTTTTAGCTTTATCTAACTATGGTGATCAGAAACATACAAAATTACTGAATTTGAGCTTCTCAAGCTATCCTACGTTGATATTTAATTTTCACCGACGCAGATTAATCCATTTTTTATCTTTTATCTTTAGTCCAAATATCGCTAAAACGATAACTGGCATTTACGTTGCAATAGAATATTTAAAAGCTATACAAAAACTTGCAGTATTGCAGCTCTGGAGTATTGTTTTAAGTAAAGCATTATATAATCTCTTGATTTGAGCCTTTAATTTAATAAGAGAAAATTCATATTTAATACATTGATTTTGTTACTGAAACGTTTAAAATACATGGAAACGAAGATAAGGTTTAAAAACTGGGATTACTGAGAATCTGCATGATTCTGATTGAACATTTAATTACGTTATTATTGTTAATACCAAATGGAGTTTTATTTCGTGGAAAATAACCGTTTACCGTAGAGAAACGTGAGAATTTCTGGCAGCCGGACATTAAAAAGCCATGTAAACAAAGAAAGCTCCCGCAAAAGCGAGCTGGCACGAAAGCACATATGACCAGCAAAGGATCGTAAGCAGGTAAAGAAGACAGAAAGCTCAAAGCCGAAAGCCGGAAATAGACGAGATGTAAAGCCCGGTAAAAAGCCTCGCTCGCTCGGATATCGATCCCCTCGAGGAAGCTCCCCCGAGAAGCCTCGCTCCACGTGCCCGAGAAGCCCAGTGCACCTAAGGCCTAGATCCCAGGCTCCGAGCAACAGCATCTCCCCCAAAACAGGGGGGGCTCATTAGAGCGGCGCTCTCGAGCGCTCCCCTCGGGCTCCGCGACGGTGCACTTACTCCTTGACGACGAAGAACGGGTCCTCGAGCGTCATTCTGCGGCCGCGGCTGCTGCTCGGTTGCTTCAGAGCTGACGCCTTCTGCTGCCGCTGCTCATATCACTCACTGCACTCACTCGCGACGGGGGAGGACTCGCTCGCTCGGCGACCCGCTGCGGACTGTTGTGAGTCGCCGCCACCGCCGCCGCTGCCTCCTGCTTCGATTTTGACGTTTGCGCGCGCGGCGAGTCCTTAACGCGCGCCTGTGTACGAGTCTCGACGTCGAGTGGGAGGCGGCGCATATTGATTTTGCCAACGAGCCGGGGAATATGTGTGTCGCGGCTGCGCGCGCAAGCTGTGCGGGAATTTCAAGCAGGTGCACCGGAGCTTGCGAGCTTGCGAGCTTCGTGGCCCGCCTGCACTTTATGATGGCCCGAGACGCGGGGATTGCAATTGCTGGACTTGCTGAAGGATGCGTCACTTTTGCAAATCATTTTTCAGCCCTGGACTAACGGAATAATCGTGGTTACTTTTTCTTTAAAAGAAATTCAACCTTTTGTCTGGTTATTTACTTGAAAAAGTATTAGTTACTGGTTCAAGTATCGATGCGATTTCAAGGTAAATTTTGGAACCTTCCATATAAATCTTTTGTTAATACAATTATTGCTTTTAAAGTTTAAATATTTCTATTGCCTAGAATTTTAAATATTTCTTTTGATATAAAAGACGCAAGATAAAAGTTTATCCGTATAATATATAACCAAATTTGATTATATAATTATAGAATTATAGAATATTTTCTTGGCTAAAACTTCAACGTTTATAAACAAATTGCGAAATCTAGAGGTTATTGTTAGCGTATATGTTATGAATAAATGGCTTAATATACGATCATAATTTTGGTGTCGATATTATGTTTAATTTATACCGGGGCAACTTATAATATAGGGTATCTTCTCGTTGTCACGCTCATTAGAAAGAAAACTTAAGAGTGCTGACCTTTTTCATATCTATATATAAGATAATTTACGATTTAATTTCATTAAAGATTTCATATTTTACCGTGATTTCATACTTTTTCGTGGAAAAAGATTTTTTTATTATTTTTTACGATGAAATAATACTTTTTATTGGAGCTATAAAAGTATTTACCTTTTTTTTAAAGTATTCAAGAAACTCATCTGCATACATTTACAGGCCCGTTTTCGCAGTTATAACAAAATAATCTGGAAATCTGGAAATTTATTAAATTTTTTAGATGAACTATTTTATAAAAATTTTTGCGAAATTGCTTTTCAATGATTTACAGATCTTCTATACTTTCTAGAAAAAGTATTCTAGCTTAAATATAATTTACGATATTACGTGATAGGGTAATAATCATTAGTTCATAGCCTTCGTTTATCGCCCATTTTTTATGATCAATCATAAATTGCAAACTCACGTAAATTAAGAAGAAGAGGGCTTTAATTTTTATTTTGTATCATAAATTCCAACAAATCACTGCCCTAGCTGTGCTTCATTTAAATTGAAAAAATAATAATGAAAAAGTATTTATTAATATTTCTGTTATTGGCTTTCTTAAAATAAAAAAAAAAAAACAAAGTTAGAGTAAAATTAGAGAGACAAGACACTGTAATAGCATTAATAAGTAACTTAATATTAACTGACGATATTACTTATTTGAGGTAAATGCGGTTACTGGAAACTTATTACTGAAAATAATACTGAATACTTAAAAATATGATTCTGACACAGAATACAAAAGAAAAGAAGAATATCTTCAGTGAACTAATTTACACTTCATTATCAAAATGAAAAAAAAGGAATCATTGATCTCATTTGTTAAGGTAGAAAAGGAAAAAAGATTATTTGTCCTTTGAATCTTTTTATAGTATTATAGTATTTGAAATATTTCTCTTTTTTATATGAATTTAGCGATCGAGATCCGTCATTAGTTATTTGACCGTTTTTAATAAGTAAAAATGTAATATTAATGTGTTATATTATCAAAATTATTATCATACGGTATTTAAATAACTATTAATAATAATTTTTATCAACGTGAATTTTCTTAAAAGAAATTACTTTTTAAATCTGTAATTATGTTAGAAAGAACCTCATTAAACTCAATTAATTTAATTATCATTCGTTTTGGCGCTTAACTGATGGGGAGTGAAGCTGACTGCGGTTCATACGCACATACATTCGTATGTGTATATGTAGTTATATTCCCGGTTTGCTGGAAAAGTGAATTGTCATCCACAACCTGCAAAAGAGCTGAATTAGTTTTATTTTTTAAGGAATTAGTGGTAAAATGGCATTCGTTGACAGAGAACCTTCAAGATATTTGCCTGATTATGTCCAGGCTCCGAAGCAACATCATTTCAGCCCTTATGCTGATAATGGAGGGTAAGAGTTTCTTCACCTAACCTATAAGAACTGTGATTTTTGACTGAAACTATAATTATTTTAGAAATACTTTAAAATTTTTTCGTTCGGAACAATGAAAATTAATATTTAAATTTATTTAATTGTAAAATAAGTATGAAATTATTTTTTTAAGAAAAATGTAACAATATTAATTTTGTTAAAATCTTTTAGGAGTATTGTAGCTCTTGCAGGAGATGACTTTAGCATAATTGCATCAGACACTAGATTGAGTGCTGGTTTTTCTATTTATACTCGTCAACAGGATAAGGTTTTTAAGCTTGCTGATACAACTGTCTTGGGATGCTCAGGATGTTGGTGCGATATTTTGACTTTAACTAGAATAATTGCTGCTCGCATGCAGGTAAGAGTTTCATGTATGATAGTATAGTATAATAGTATTTAACGAATTATTTTGCATATTTTAGATTTATAAGCATGACCACAATAAATGTATGTCAACTCCAGCTGCTGCTCAAATGTTGTCGACTATGCTTTATTATAAAAGATTCTTTCCTTACTATGTTAGCAATATTATAGCAGGATTAGATGAGGATGGTAAGGGTGTCATATATAGATATGATCCTGTTGGTCACTGCGAAAAGAATACATATGTAGCTGGTGGATCCTCAGGAGCTTTACTGCAACCATTATTAGACAATCAGGTACTCATATTTTATGATTTTAATTTAGTGTGTGTCTAGGAGAATAGAACACATTACACATAAATAAACACAAAAAAGAAAGTAGTTTCATAAAACTCTTTGTCATTGAAGTGGTAATTTAAGTTTTATTTTCTCATATTCTATCTATAAATATTTATATTAAAGGAGAATTTTGTTTCTTGAGTGAATTAAAACCAGAGAAAACTTTTTCGTGGATGTTACTTTCTCTAGATAGACTTTAAATTTTAGGTTACATAAAAATAATTTACAATTGTTTTATTAGATCAAGTTTTCTAA
This sequence comes from Ormyrus nitidulus, assembly GCA_900474335.1. NCBI lineage: Eukaryota > Metazoa > Arthropoda > Insecta > Hymenoptera > Ormyridae > Ormyrus > Ormyrus nitidulus. The sequence goes on along the minus strand of UCOL01000255.1, from coordinate 17,995 downwards.
AGTTTTACAATCTGATATTTGATAAAAATTATTATTTTTCAGGTTGGATATGGCAATCAGGAAAATGTTGATAAAATCCCACTTACAAAGGATAAAGCATTGTCTATTATAAAAGATGTGTTTATTTCTGCAGCTGAAAGAGACATTTATACTGGTGATGGTATTGCTATAATGATTATTACTAAGGATGGTATTGAAGAAGAAAGATTTGATTTGAGGAGAGATTAAATGAAATTAATGTTCTTTTGTACAGCAAGTCAATTCCTTTTAAAATGATTTATAATTTTTACGAAAATATAAATTTTTTTCTTTATCAATATTTATGAAATATTTAATATATACCTTTATCACTTTAATTCTAAAGATATTATTAAATAAATTTGAATTTGGATATTTTGAGTAATTGAATTTTACAATCAGTATAACAAAATATTAATTTAGTATTCTCAAAAATTTTATTTTCATTTTTTTTTGTAGACCAATTGTTGTTAAGTTAATTTTTCTTAAGTTAAATTTACATAAAAAACTGCTTTTAAGAAACTTTAAACTTTATTATTATTCTAAAACCATAAAATTACCGGTTATAAAGTAAAAAAGCACCAGTTTTTCATTATTTAAAAAAATGCACATGAACATATTTTAAAATTTTTACAATTAATATATGAATTTTCGGATTCGAGAAATTACTTGAGGTGACAAGTAAAAAAGTTCACTCAAATTATTTTAAGTAACTTAAGCTATTAAACTTTATTATCGCATATCCTTATAAATTATAATGACTCCACTAATCCAAAATGATGATCAGTCGATTTTGTGTGCAGGTGTGAGAGGAATAAGTTTTTTAGAAACCCTATTCACGATTAACACTCAATAATGAGTTATATCTAATATATCTTACTTTTAAATTTTCATATATAAACGTAATACAATAATCTACATTATCGTAAAGCATTTCAAACAACAAAAATGAAAACAGATAAAGATTGTGTTTATGATTTGCTGTTTTCTCACAAATGACTGTTTCATGGAAACAATTGAAAGGACAGAAAGATTATTTTCATTCTTCTGTTTTGGTCTTTAATCACCCGAATTTATTTTTTTGCTCCTGGTGCTGGTAAATTCTTTCCACGATCTTTTCCCCGTAGTTTTATTCCAAGCACCTTTTCAATCTTGCCAATCACCATTTGGTTAGGAATACCACGGCCAGCCTCGTAGTCATTAATGACTTGTGTTTTTTCATTTACTTTCTGAAATAAAACAAAAAATCTTTAATATATTTTATATTGAATTAAGTAACCTTTGTGTATGAAAGACAAAAAAGCTTACTGTGGCAAGATCTTTCTGTGACATTCCTTTATTTTGTCTTCCCTGTTGGATCATTTTACCTAAATCAAGGGGAACTTTCTCATGTTTTAATTCTTCAGTCTCACGGTCCAATTTTGCTGTATTTTTTGAAGTAACATGTTGTCTATTGGCTCCACCACCCCCTGAAATTAAATGAAATGTATATAAAAACTATCTTTACTTCTCTACACGATTACAATTTTTATTTAAAATTAGTAAAAAAGCTATCTATCAAGATGAACTATTTTAGGAGAACAGAGAAATTCAAAAATAGTTTATAGTAAATTCTTAGCAACAGTCGCATCTTATTGGATTACAAATATTTTTTGAGTTAACATTTTGTTATTACTTTTAATATTGCTGTATATTATTACATTAAAATGACAAAAGCCCTTCTAAAAGCAGGTTTGAAATAAGAAAACTAGTAACATGAAACTTAAGATGATTCATTACTTATTCAGAGAAAGCAGTAGTACAAATGAAAGAAGTAAAATATTTTGAATTAAAGATTCAAAATGTCAATAACAATGTTGCATTAAATTAATATGTACTTAGCATTACATAAGGTACACAAGTAACTTTGAAGCATAACCTGCACCTGAATCTAACTGTAATCAAACTCCCAGACTTCCCTATTTTTTGTACAGTGAAAACCCGTGGGCGTCTGAATGAGCACCCAACCTCTTAGGCTTAATCCAGGGCAACAACTAAGCATTGCTATTCTACCAACCCGGAACGTGAGTGCAACGACCACGTAAACATGTTTACGGCAGCCGAGCGGAAGTAAAAAAGAGTAGCCGCCTCTAGGAGTACTTACATTTCGCCTGGGTCTCGACAGCAACTCCTTGCCGGCGAGCAGCGTTCACCGCCTGGAACAGAGACGAACGACGTAGCATTGCATCATGCGTTGATACAGGCCACGAGGCCTGTACGTCGTGCGCCGCGCTTACCTGCTCGGACTTCAGAGCTGAGGCCTTGGGAATTCGCTTTCGCAACGTAACCGGAGCTGTATCCCAATCAGACATGTTATTGCTGTTTTTTTATCTCGTTAAATGCAACTTTGAGGGCTACACAGGGAGAGGGTCTGGTTCTCTGTGTTTGTAAACGAATCAATCCGCGTGAGGATGAATGTCTGCTCAATCGCCCGTTTGCTTAGGCGCACTTATTCGAGACTGCGGAGGCGACCGACAGAGAGGGAGAGAGCGCACTAGCGCTTTTCCAGATACTTCTATGTTCGTTCCGAAATCGCGACTGGCTTCCGGACCGATGCGCAGAACCTTCGTAAAAGATTCCTGTTGGCTCGAGAAAAGGGGTGATTTTGGACTGAAATTTTCTGCTTTATTGAGGTCGAGAACAGAGATTTTGAGGAATAACCTTAAAAACGACGAGGTGATTGGTTTCTTCCAAGTAGGTTTTTTTATTTGTTTTTTTTAATTTGAATTGTCGCGCTAAAGCTTATTTATCGACTGAGCATTTAAAATATTCATATATATAATTATAATAGTAGGTAATGATCTGTACAATAAATTTTCATTGTGACCGTGTAAGACACAAGTAATTTAATTTAAAAGTAGATATTTTTGTGGCCAGGGTATGCTAATGAATAATATTTTTAAAATGAACCCTTCAGTGAATCGTGAAATTTTACAAAGGAATTTCAATTTTCTTTTCAGCATAAAGCCAAAAATATTTTCTTTGTTGAGGTCTGCAATAATTGGCAGCATATATTTTAAATGCATGATTCACCAAACAATTTTTATTTAAAATTGTGCTGAAAACAAAGATCAGTATATTAAAAGTGATACCAAATTAAAAAGTATTGCACTTGCAGAATTTGGAAGCTCTTACATGTTTACTTTAATAAAAAATATACTGTTACCAATAAGATAAAAAATAATTACACTAGTATAAAACGATCAAGAAATGGATTTTTTTTTTCAAAAATTTTAATTCAGCATTCAATTTTTAAAAAATTATAAATAAAGTAAGTTCAAATTTTAAAATAATAATGAATAAATTGAGTGTCAGGTTTCTTAATTGTATTAAATTCGATAATTTTTATTTAAAAGGTTTCATTGAACCGTACATGTTTTTAATTTTGAATTTAGTTCATTAATGTTCAAATCAGTATTTTTTATTAAAATAATAAATATTGATAATTCGGATAATTCGACAACCGCAGGATCATTTATAGCCTACAAAAATTCTAAATTTTTTAAAATCAAATCTTTTGTTTCATAAATCCAATCATACAAGTTCTTAACTACAAAATGTAACGCTTCGGCAACCAATCGCATATGTATTTTTATTCAACTCATCCAATCGCAAACGTTTTCAAGTTTCCGGTCATCACTAACTTTGAGAGAAAATTAATTACAAAATTAACTAAGTTGAAATCATCGACTTTGTCGTATCACTCAAAAAATGAAAAGCTCAAAAAAATCACCGTCACTCAGCTTATCGTTTTAAATTACCTATCTGAAATGAAAATGGGCCCAGAAATAACGATTTCGAAATATTTCTTTTTTTGCATTACTTTGCTCTTGGTCGGTAGTCAAGTCCAACCGCAGTCCAGATTCAGAAAGCAAAAGCGAGAAAAATCGAACCTGTCGACCAGAGGAAATTGTAAATGCCTTCGGAAAACGTGAGAAACATTTTACGAGCTCAGGAGCTGGCGTCTCTTACAATTAGATGCCCGAAATGGCGAATTATGCGCACTTTCTTCTCAGCTCTTGAGCTCATCTGCGCTGGGCTGGGCTGGCGCTCTCACAGACTCTCTCAGCTAAACGCCGCCGCCGCGCCGCGCGGCGCGCGGAGTGCAGTCAGTAATAGTTTGGACGTTTGACCGCAAGAGGTGCCAGCTCCCAAGCTCGTAAAATGTGCCTCGTGTTTTCCGGGGGCATTGGCAATCTCCTGCGTGCCTGCGTCGAATAAAGTATCGCCATCTTACGTTTTCTTTGCTCCCGGCCTAAGCACAAGCAGTTCCTCGGAAAAAGGGGGAAGAAGAGTAAAAGCGAGAGAGAGAGAGATAGAGGGAACATTGGTTCACCTACACAAAGAGTGCGTAGTTAGACTGCAAAAAGGCAGCAGGCTGTGAGCGTGTGTGTGCAGATGATTCGTCGTGTTTGACGGCGCGACGACGACGTCGTCTGAGCATTCAGTGCGAGCGTAGCCAGCGACTGCGCTTAGTTATCTAACGAGAAAACATTTGGCAGGCAACGGTGCAACGAGGGACATGAGAGCGTGAGGGGCAGCGTCGTTTCCAACGTTTGTTTCGGACTAGATGGGTTCTTCTCTTATCAAGGACAGCACGTCGGGAACCTGACACGCTCGGCTAAGCTCGTCGAGGGACGAGGGGGGAGGAAGAAGGGAGCAGGAGGAGGAGCGGACAGACGTCTGACTCGTCGTCTACGTCGCAGCCGAGAGCTCTTACTCGAGAGCCTCATCGACAACATGTCAAGCACGGACTTGGAGTTTGCTGAGTGCATCAAAAGGATTGTTAATGGGAACAATCCTGCTGACTCCTGGAGCAATCTTGATGAGCTGGACAATGTTTATGATTCCAATATGAACTATTGCGTGCAGCTGCAGCATGTGCTCACTTCAAAGCCCATCAGGAATATTGGGGAGATACCCCGGCTGCTTGAATGGTTCTCCAAGTTCCCGTTCCCTACCCCTGCTTCCAAACCTATTAGCGACGACATAGCAATCTTTCTTACTCAACATGCTGAATGTTTTGCGGTAATTTTTTAAATTTATTAATAAGATTAAAGATTAATAAGAAAAGAAAACTATTTGTAGACAATATCTAATATGCAAGCCAATTAATAATGATTAAGAATATTATTGTTTTTTAGGAACAACCGGTCTTAGTTGATATTCTCCAGGTATTAAGTGATAATGAAGAAAAATATTTACCGGCACACAATAGTCATTTAAATTTTTGCAAGGCTATAGTAGAAGTTTTGGCATGGATACAGTTACCCAACAAACCAAAAGAAATAAGACAGTACGAAGAAGATCTTGAAAAGATATTGAAGTTTCTGAAGTACATGCGTAGAAGAAATGTACCTTCGGATAATCAGGAAGTAATTCCTTCTTCTTGCTTTAAAAAACTATATGAAATTCTTCTAAGAGACAATCCAGATTTAATGTCAAGCATTGAATATCCATCTGCAGCTTTGGTAATTGTGCTTCAATTCGTAGATGATAAATTATGGCAAGACTATATGGACATAGGTGTTAAAGCAATTTTCCACAACTGCAAAGATGAGAATAAAATTAATAAAATGTTAACTGTGTTTTGTCACTGGCTTCTTCGACCTCCAGATTCAAATTTTAAATATCTAAGTATTTGGTTATCATACTTTATTCAAGCTTTAGATAAATGTGAGAAGGCACGAATATCGAAAGAAGTTGCATGGACAGTTCTTCCACGCCTTACTTCTTACTTGGAAAGAGAAGAGTTTTATCAAATTGTTGTAAATCAAAACGTTATATTTATCTTACTGTTAAAAGTATACTCATTGGACTTATACCATAGAGTAATTAAGGAGCTAAATTCTTTCTTGCGTCGAACTTCAAAACGTGATAATGACAAAGTACTTCTAAATTTTATTCAAGCTGTACAGGCGCTTTGTATCAATCGATTTAAAGATCATAACTATGCTAATTGTCCTAATTGTGAAATATTAAGGCATAACGGTTATCAAAGTATCAGTTCATACATTCCTGAAGAAAGTGAAGATATGGAAGTTTCCTATCCTAGCACGAGTACTGGCAAAGGTAGACTAGACACTGGCAAAGTTGGTTTGCAAAATTTAGGTAACACTTGCTACATGAATAGCGTTTTGCAAGCACTTGTAATGACAAGGAAGTTCTGTCATGAAGTTTTAATGTACAAAGCATCAAATGTCTTGAATGGTCAAATAGTTTTGAAAAACTTACAAGATTTGTTTGCTTTGTTGAAATATTCTACAAGACAATCATTAGCTCCAAAAGCCATTCTACGAACATCCAGACCAGCTTACTTCACACCAGGACAACAACAAGATAGTTCAGAATTCTTATGGTTAGTAATAATAATTATAATCATAAAAGTGGAGGTTAAAGGTGAATTAATAATTTTTTTATAACTTTGTATTTCAGTTACTTGTTGGACGTTTTGTATGAACAAGAAAAATCTTCTACCCTTGTACAAAATTGTAATAATGATCAAACTAATTCAAAGATAAAAGAGGAGGATAAAGAAATGGCAGTTGTAGAAGAAATAACTGAATCTTCTCATTCACTATTGAATGACGAGGGTACATCTCCAACCATGACTCGCTGGACAACAGAAGAGGATTTATGCGAAGGTGCTACTTTGCAAAGGAAAACACAATCCTTAGCTGATTTTACTCAAGGTTAAAATGCTTTGCAAAATTAAGTTAGCATAAAAATATAACATTAAAATTAAAATAATGACACGCATGACAATTTTCATCAAAGTTTAATTGTTTTGAGAATTCAATGTCTGCAAAATCCTTGTAATAAGAGTCGAAGTTTTCTTTAATACTAAATACTATTTATTTTCAATTACGAATTTATGCTGACTCATTTTTCAAAAATAAAACCAAATGTTCAGATTTAACTGAACTAAAAAATTTTAACAACTAATTAATTATTGCAGGTGAGGATTTAGTACAGTCACAAAATGGACTATCGGATTCTCATTCAGATTCAACCGACAGCGGAATTCAATCGGTTGGTGGTGAAGATACTTCATCTTCTGCAACTTTCACCAATCCTTCGCCTCCCGCATCTTCATCATCTTACCTCGTTCATCGAGTTTTCGGCGGTGAACTTAAAGTCATTTACCAGTGCGCACATTGCAGTACAGAAAGTCATAATACAGATCAATTCAGAGATTTGCAGTTATGTTTTTTGGACGATTTAGCTCCAACAGATACTGTCACAGTCCAAAATCTTATCGATGTAAATTATCTTTCTCCAGAAAAATTAACGGGAGAAAATAAATATAGGTGCGATAAATGTAGAGGTCTGCGAGATGCCGAAAGAATCATAAAAATTGTTCAAGCACCTGAGCATTTGATTCTGACTCTGAAGCACTTTAGGTATACACTTCGCCATTGTAAAAGGCCCTTTTTAAATTGATTATACTAAATTTTGTTTTTTACTTGTAGGTACGATTCAGAAAGCAGATTACGCACTAAATTACGACGCAAGGTAATTTACGACGACACAATTCAACTGCCCATTTTGGACCAAGATAATGAAACCTATCAGTTATACGCTGCTGTGGTTCATTCTGGTTATAGTCTGGATTATGGACATTACATAACATATGCATGCGATTCGAAAAATGTTTGGTATAAGTTCGACGACAGTTTCGTCATGCCAACGTACCTAAAAGATTTCAAAAAACTCGAGCCCCCTGACACGCCTTATATCCTATTTTATAAGAGATGCACCAGCGAGAATGACCAAGAGGATGCTCCAGACTTTAAATCATTACCTACAAATCTGCAAGAATTTATAGAAAACGATAGACAAAGATACGAAGAAGAGAGGAAGAATGACAGATTACCGTTAAGCGGCCACGGAAAATCCAGAAGTAACTCCAACAATTCTTGGGATCGAGATAACAACGACGACGACAATGACAACCCACCGAGTAATTGTAGGGGTCCATTGAGTATAGCTCAACCGCCGTGTTTATTTTGAGGAGAACCTAGACTGTCAGTGGGCTCACGTGACTACGGGTTTGTTAAAGAATGTAGATATGCTCGGGATGATCATTACGGATTGACGATGTTATGCTGCGGGAGAACAAATTTATCTGTCTGTTCTAAAAACGTGACTATTTTTAAAATTATTCGAAGGATAAAACTATCTTTCTTAAAAATTCTGTCTAATGTTCAATCAACATTAGCATTCGGGGATATATTAAAGTTTTTTCTATCTGCCATTTCAAAAGTGATCAAGAAAATGTTTTTTTATTACCGTAACTTAACAGAAACATAATATTTAAATAGAACTTTGTAATTTTATGTTAAGCGAAGACAAAATTCGCATAAATATAAAGTTTATATTAAATAACAGTTAAATCAAATTCAAAAACATAAATATTTAATTTATTTCAATAAACCACGATATTGTATTCAAACACTGCCAATATTTTTATATCAAATTAAAAATTTTTTTAATGTTTGCGCATTGTGAGTAAAATATTTATCTTAACTTTTAAAATTTCGTCAATTCGTAATTTTGATTTCGTTCTGCGTTCTGGAAGCTTATTAATCATCCATCAAAATGTATGAAAAACGTTTCGCTAGATTAATAAGAAGTTTTCATTTTAAAGAAAAAACGATCACTTTTAATATTTATAATAGTCCATCTTTTTTACATAAATAAAAACAGAATGATTACTATGTGATTGAACGTTATCATAAAAGCATGTAATTATAAATGCTAGTAGTTTTGAATTTAGATTTAAACGGTGTTTAGCAGCTAGGAGTAAAAAATAAGAAAGTGTCAAAACGAACTATTAGTTAATTATTTACACAAAAAGACTTAATATAAAATTACTGTGTTGCCTTTAAAGCTTGAAATAACCTTTTACTAAAAACCAGATTAGTTTTGAGCTTTTGTTAGTAATTGTATTTAATCATTTTAATAATTACTTTTTTTTAACAATAAAAGTTGGAGATTTAGAAAGAATTTAATTAGGCTAGAATTTGAATTCATAAGAATTTTTTCCTTGTATTTCATAATAAAGGAAAAGTTTATTTTTGTAAGCTGAATAATAGAATGGAAATCCAACTGAAATGATATATAAAAAAATTAGTACTGTTGGTTCACAAAAAATAACTGTTTATAAATTATGTAAAATTTTTAAATGAATGAAAAATTCAATTCGATAATTGCCTATGTCTTTGATTGTGTAACTCTTAAATGTCTAATTAATGTCATTAAATATTGACACAATTAAAACATACGGTTAGTCTGTATTAGAATATATAAACTAAAATGTACATTTCTTAGTCATAATATTTGTGTGGAATTGATGAATTATCTAAAATTCATAGTTATAAAAAGTAATTGCAAATTTCTGAATAAAAAAAAATTTTTTTTAATTCTTCTTACTCAAAGTGTAAAGATTGTTTATAAAAAGCGTCATTTGTGTTGCTTTTTATTGTTCAGTACTTAATAAATGTATTAATTGTACACTAAAACATTAAATTATAATATTAAAAAATAAAATAAATCATTTTGTCAATACATTAAAATTTAAGTGATATTTAATTCAATATTTATTCTTTTGTCTTTTATAATAGATTTAAAATTTTATAAAACACAAGCAAGGACTAAAAAATGTACAATTTTTCCTTTAGTATACTTTTTCTTAATTTATTCTTATCGCTTTTTAATTTCTTTTTGACTTTGAAAATAAATTATGTCTTCAAAAAATTAATTTAAAATTTATTTTATGCAAATAAAATTATAAAAACGCTTTATGTTGAATGTGTGAGATTATACAACATTTAAGATTACTACAGTAATCATTATTCTTGCTGCTAATACTCTTAAATTAAATAAACGTCTTCTTCGTTCCTCGCTAATAAAGATAAAAAAAAATTAAATTAAAAATATCTTAATTTGATCAGTGAAAAATTTTCTTTTCATTTCTTTTTTCAATAAGATTGAATGCACAGTCAAATATGTAAATAGTTGTACGTAAAAAAATGAAGAGACATGGTTAAACTAAAAAGTTAAAAAAAAACGAACGTTTAAACACATTTAAGATCTGTGATAAATTTTTACAAATCAGTCCATCTTTTTAATTGAATTGGTATTTTAAATATTTAGTTCCACTTTCTATATTAAATATGCGCAATATATTCTTTCTCTTCTATTGCAGATTCATACATTTCGATAATAGCTTCAATCGAAAAATAAAATAAAACGTGTTAATACTAATACAAAAAGAGTTAAAATTAATGTAGGGAATGAAAAACGATTATTAAATTTGATTTTGATTTTTGAAAGTACATAAGTATTGTAGTATTAAAAAAAAAAAAAGAGAAACCGTCTGTCAGATGTAATTTTATGTTTTAAAAATTGTGGGTGCGAAATAACAGTATTAACTCTTTACTAGCGGCCAGTATTTAATTTTCAATTAAAATTATTGAAATAGTTATTTAAATTTTTTTTTGATATTCACTTACATCCAATAATAAATATCGGCTTAAAAATATCAATTACGTTTCTAACTTTTGTTATCGTGAAATACAATTCTTCAATAAATGGATGAATAAATGGAATTTAAATTGAATTGTAATATAAATAAAATTAAAAGTAGTTTTGATCATTTATCATAAATATTAAACATTTTAAAATAAGTAAATGCATCTTATTAAATATTGTAAACGCAGAAAGCAAATTCACTGAAAAATTGCGGATTATGTGTTTTTTTCTCTTAAAAAACGATAGCCGGATGTTGTAAAGTATTTAAAGATTGATTGTGATTGGTCCACAAGAACATTCGCTACATTCGCTACGTTTGAACTTTTGAAATTGAATTTTTCTACTTAAAATTATTTTATCATTTAAAGCAATTAAAACTAAATAAAATTATAAAGAGAAATTGTATTCATAACCTCAAAAAGAAAATAGTACGCGCTTGAATTTAGTTAATTATGTAAAATAAAATTAATAATAAATGTATTTCGTACCGTGAAATAAAATTAATTAATGTAAAAATTATGTTTTATTAATTCAACAAAATTATTAATACAGTATTATTGCTATGAATTGATATTATAATATTTACTTCCTGGAATTCTTATGATATAATTTAATTCGGCAGTTTGATTTTTTATGAAATTCGTATTGTAATCACAACTTTTTTGTATGTAATTAATTTTGTTTTAACGATGTAATTTTACTAATAGTAATCACTAATTAGCGGAAAAAAAGATTTATAACATAGTTCAGTGTATAGTGCAATAATGTGTATTCAAATAAACATATAATGTTACAGAAACAGAACTAATTTATGATATCATTTTTAAACATTTTGATTTTCGTATGACTCCACAAGTTATCGAATAGCATAACTTATGTTTCTTTTGTTTTATACCCATTAAAAAATATGTAAATCGTATTCTATATAAGTATAGTCACAATTCTTTTATAGCACTACCTGACACATTTTTGACATTGGTACATTTTTTTACATTTGTTTTACATGAAATTTATTTTGAAGATTAATAAAGTGTTTTAATAAATAAACTTTTGCACTAACTCCGTTTACGGGAATTTTCATTAATTCAACATTTATAGAAGGAAATGGAATTGAATAAAGTGAGTGACCTGAATAAAAAGGTCTGAGGTTTTTACTTAAGTTTACTCTGATTGGAAATAGTAAATAGTATTTTAATAATAAAGTCAATTTAAATTTAAATTTTCTTTATTCAAAATTATAAGTCTTATTGGATTTTTGAAAAAGAATGTTAGCTTATGTAAAAAAAAATTTAATTTAAATTGTTTTTTATTGTAATAATTAATTTGTCGATTGAAAGTTCTTGCAAGTCATCACGAAAAAGCAACAATTTGCGTACTTCAACATTCCCTCGCGATCGTCATGCTATATATACCTTTCTCTCCATATATTTCAAGATCCTCGTTTGTCTCACGCTTGCCGCCCACTCGTCTCCTCCCTAACCGTGCTTTTCGAACTGACAACTTCTTTTTCCCGGTACTTTATTCTCAGTCATTACTCTTGCACTTTTTTTAATGTTTCCTTTTTACTAATAACATATCTCAGAGTATCATGATTTTAATTTAGATCAAGTTCTTTCTCAATAATCACTGCCGTTAACTTATATTATTCACTATAATTTAATCTTTATTTGAGGTATGAAATATCACGAGTCACCTAAATTTGTTAATTTAACTTCTAATTAAAACTGTTAAGGTAAATGTCCCAATTTCTACTCACTTTTTGTACTCTTACCTATTAACTATAAATGAAAATCAGCTTACATTCTACTGCGTATCTCTAAATCAAATACACAAACATAGCGTTACAGCGTTTGAGAGCAATCTGCCCGGCCACGCGAAACCGCAAAATGACGGCGCATAGTTCTGGATTGCCGGCTCATCGACACGATTAAATCCTCCCTCGCAACTTCAAGCGCTATTTATTTGGCGAGAGGTGGAAAATGTTTTTTCTACGCTTTTACAGCTTGGCTATAGGATCTTTCGCGTGCTTTCTTGCAGCTGTTCTAGCTTAAATAAAGTGGTCGTACAAGAGGTAAAAAGGGAAGACATATAGCGTATTAGCGGTATTAGTCGCTGATTTTGTTCATATTATCGGATATTGTTTTACGCTGCTGATTCTGCTAGATGTCTAATGCAATTTTTGTCATCTCATTTCTTTTTATCTTCTACAATTTAGACTACTTATAAATACTTTCTAAAAGTTATATGAAAATCACTCTGATACAACATTTTTTTAAAGTAATTAAACATTTATTAAGTCAATAAATAAATAATAATACGAATGCAAGTGAAAAAACAAAAATGGGGAGTATTTGTCAATGACTAATGAGAGAAGACAAAAATTCTCAAAGAAATTTACTGAAGATTACGGTAATAAAGGTCATGGAAAATATTCGCACCATATTTCAAACATGTATAAAAAGCAAAGGGTTCTTTTTCCAAAGACTTGTCGAACTGGCTTCCGGTGAAGAATCAGTGGGGCAAAAAACTGAACTTCTTTGAAACGACAGACTGCTCTAAAATGTCACTTGTGAAAAGGAAACTTTCTTCGCGTGGCGAAAAGGAAATCGATATAATCGATATATCTACGTCTAAGCTCAAGACCGAGACAAGATAAGAGCTCCAGCCCGGCGTTACTTTCAAGATTGAACTTTCAAAAAAAAAAAAAAACGGTCTTTCAGGTTCGATTCTGTTGTAATATATGTACATCCGGAAATGTATTGAACGTTTAGAAAGGAAGGGAAAGTATAAGCATTTCATTGAAAAAATAATTAAATGTTTGAAATAAATCAATTACTTACGTTTATGCTGATAAAAATAGTCAAGAAGAATTAAATGTTTAATTCTAGCACAAAAAAGTAATTAAAAAATTATTTAATTTTTTACGTAAAAAATTAGCTAAATTTTTAATGATTTAATAATTAAAAAAATTAAATAAGTAATTTTGTACATTTATTGTACATTACGTTAATTTATGTTTTTAAATTGAAAAAAAAACGTTAAAGAACATTTCAAAAACTATAGGAATTCTGCAAGCTGCATCATAATGAAGTCGGCGGTAAGCCGTTGCTATGGCAAGAAGCAGCAACGCGAGTGAGTTCGGAAGAGTGAGAAATACCTAAAACTCGCGCGCAAACGACACGTGACCAGTAGCTAAGATGATACATGGTTGCTGCGGGAGTTGAGTTCCAATAATATTCGTGGATTCGGTATTGCGAATTCAACCGCCGGATCTATCTCGCGTCGCGACTTCGCGAATGCCGTTGAAAACTTGTGAAAATAGTGCTTAGAACTTTTCGCGCGCTAGCGTCACGTGACCAATAGCTAGCATGGTAGCGCGGAAGCTTGGATACGAATATTATACGAGTGGACACTGGACTCGGTGGATGTACTTCCGAAAAGGGGTCTGGTTAAAAGAACCCAAACAACCCCCAACCGCCCTCCGAGTGTGGAAAGTCGTTTTTCCCCGTTTTCGGCACAAAATTACTAAAGAAATAATCATTTTGGTCATTTGACACCAATGTTGCGATTGAAGGGATTTACGGTTGGAGTTGGGGTACTACACGCTGGGGGATTGGGCGTTGAGTTTTGTTATTTCTTTAGTAAATTGTAAATTAAAGATCTTTTGGCGTTACCCACGATCAACGACGTGGACGTGGAAGATTAACTATCCCGTGTGTGTGTGTGATATTTTTTTAATCTTTAAATTTTTTTTTTCCTTTCTATTTTGAGCCTTTTCCGGGATAAGCTATCTTGATTTCAGCTATTAATTGTGTGAATGAACCACTTTTTAATTTTTGTTATAACGACGTCGCCGTAAAAATTCTGCGATTTTTCTACAATGAAGCCTAATGCAAAATCCCAAAAACTAACCATGGATACTAAAGCGGCAAGCTTCTACCAAAAAACTTAGGTATGTAATGCAAGTTTCCGAGACGATTATGGTAAATACACATTTGGTGTCCAATGACCAAAATAATTATTTCTTTAGTTATTTTGAGCCGAAAACGGGGTAAAACGACTTTCCACACTCAGAGGGCGGTTGGTGGTTGGTTAGGTTATCTTTTAAACAGACTATTTAAAAGTGTTGTGTATTTCTGGGATTTTTCTGGCCATTTCTGGTAATGAAATTTGCGACAATTGCAAGAGTGAGCTCCCATTACAATTTACTAAAGAAATAACCAAACTCAACTTCAACCCTCCAGCGCGTAGTAAACGGAGCAAAATGCAAAAAAATACGCTTTTTTTGGGTTAAATTTTCCAGTACCCTTTTCGGAAGTACATCCGTCTGAAGTTAAAGATATATATATTCTGTTACCACCCCCTCTTTTTATAAATTTACTGGGTACGGTTGAGCGCCGCTGCGCTCACGCAACTTACTCTAGCTTACAATCTAGGCGCGTGCGTGAAGCGTTGGTCGATTTAGCGCAGTATAAGCGCTGCATAGTAGCGCCGAGCGGAAGAGCAGAACCGACGGGGACCGAGCCTAGGCGAGTCATGCCTCCGAGTATAGGCGCGTCGAGACAGGACGAGAAAATATAGGAGGGCGGCCGAGCCGAGCCGAGCGGTACCGAGCCGAAGCGAAGAGCACACGAAGACGGGGCTCAGAAAAGTAGCCGCAGCGCGCTTCTGTACCGACGCGCTGCGCACGCGTTCGCCCGGACTGGCTGACTGATGAGGGTACTCACTGACAACACATGTCTATCTGTCGCGCGCGGAAGGCACGTGCTCGCACAGACGCCAAGCAAAGGGACGCACAGAAGGTGCGTCCTGAGTCCACGTGCTTGCCTGTCGCGCGCGGAAGACACACACGCGCGCGCATTTAAATCTAACGCTAATATTAATATAACGCGTGGAGGCAACCGCACTGCCTCCCTTTTCGGGATTCTAATATTTCCGCGATCAATTAATGAAAAATAAGAAAGTAAAATTACCGTGTGCAATTTGTAATTGAAGAGATGATTATAATTATGATTTGCAATTTACCTGGTATTTGTAGTGTCCGGAACAAGTCGATTGTCTCCGGGGATGATGACGTTTCCAAGAGAGGAGAGTGTCGGGGGCAGAGGTTCCCTGTTGTACACAGCACGGAGGGTGCTCGACGCTTGCTCAGATCTCCCCTTCTTGGACCCGATCGTTGAACACTTTAATTGCTCGCGCCGCGTAGAGACCGACACGAGTTATTTAGTTTTTAGAACAAAATTTATACAACTGTAAGTGAGGATCCGATGTACGGTACCCAGACTTCAACAGTACTTTCAAAATAATAAGGAAAGGGTCGATTTTTGAGGTTCACGGGCGACGTCGACAGGCATGTCTGCTCACGATAACTTCCGCAAGGAGTGTGGACTACAGTGCGCCGCTTGTTTCGTCGACGCCGCTTTCTCCGACTTTCTATCTCGCTTGCTCTCACAGTTGGAGGCAGAGCGTGGCAACAAGTTAAGCGTTGACGTTTGCTTCCTCAGCGCCTATTTCCCCCGCATTCTTGCACGTGCGGGGTACAATTGGAGACTTTTCTGGCCTTGAGACTTCTGTCTCTCTCTCTCTGGCCAGAAAAGTGCGGAGAAAGCTGGTGGCGATTTAGCTGCCGGCCCTGTGGGCTGTACCTCGTTAATATTTTCGTTAATATTATAGTTTTAGCTAACACTTTATTGATATTAATTATTATTAATTATTAATTATTTTAGTTTTAGAAAAGTTGAATCTTTAGTTTTTAAGTAATTTTGGAACGTGACAATATAAATAACTCCCACGCAATTTTTCATTCTAAATAGAACTAGTGTCCACATATGTGGACACACATTTATATAAGAAAATATATGCACCAAGGGATATATGTCTGTATATTTCAAGTTTCTAGGGTAAAAGAATAATAGATCCATGAAAAAAAAAATGTTTTATTTTGTGTATTCATGGTGCCGGTCAGAAGAGGTTAATGTTATTTTTAGAAATAACGTCAATTTTCATACAAAGCTTGTAATTATTTGTCTATAGAATTGAAATTTTGTTATTATAAGGTATACGTGTTAATTATAATATATTTGAATATTATCTAGGTAGTGCAGGCACTTTAGAGGTCTAGAAATGGAATTTAACTGAAACGAGAGCTCAAATTCATGATCAGTCGAGAACCTGGGCGACGAGGACATATCTCAGGATCAAGACAGAGTTAGGTCCTGTGGCTGCAAATATCATCTCTATATGTGCCAGTGATGAGTTTTTGTGAGTTTCAAGTTAATCCATGACCCAAATATCATGTGTTCTCCTTGTTAATCTTAAGAAATGCACCAAAGTCAAAAAATGTGAACAGTCATCAGAAAGTTCACTAAAAAGGCAGGAAGAAATGTTCTAAATTGAAAAAGATGGCATACCACTGACCATTCGTTGTTATCATTTGATTAACCGAAAGATAAGCTGGATCCTGGAAAGTTGAAAATCCTACAAAAAGGATTGACGATTGTATTAGTACGTAAAAAAATAGAAGAAATAAAGAATTATTTAAAAATCAAAAGTTTTGTTTTACCTTATTAGCAAGCTGGCGTATACATTCAACCAGCTAAAACATAAAAAAAACCAGCTAATAGATAGCATAGCGTGCGAAAATCTACCGCAGCGTATGAGGAAACCGCGTGGTGAGTGCAGGGAGCAGGCCTCGCGATCGGCCACCCCTTCGATTAGCTCTATTTTCTTTCGCGCGTTGACCCCGGGAGCCAAGTCCTGCGGGCGACCGCCCCAGGTGGATTTTGTTGAATAAAACCTAGAGAAAATCATACATTCGCATTCGAATTATTTCCCCCTCATTCTCCTCGAGTTCCTCAGGAGGAAGAGACACCCGCTCTTCTTCCACAACGCCGTGTGCCCGCTCGATCGCTAGTGCGATCAGAGCGGCGCCGATAACTGGCAAAAAAGAAATAAATTGTGCACGTTATGATCGGGTTCGAATTACCACATCACAAATTGTAGCTGTGTGGCAAGCTTCAGGGGCGTAACACTTCGTACTGAAGAATACAACGTGATTTTGAGCATTTTCGAATTACGCACTTATTTATTACGACTTGAATAGCTTTTTTAAAAATATTTTTGTTGCAAATCATAGTTTAGTTATAAATATGCTGTGTGACAATTTTGCCGAGATCCACAAAATTGTTACAAGGGATTGGGCAAGGGGAAGTCTGTAAGGAAAGGCTGTAGAAGGGAAAAGAAAGGGAAAGGTAGCTCAGTGGAGCGCGCGGGGTAGGAGCGTGCCGTAGCCGTGCAGAAAAGCAATGATACACTTGTCCTTTAACTATTTATACCCAAAATGAACTTTTATTTAACGAGAAACTTAATCACTATACTATACACACTGTAGATAATAGGGCGC
>UCOL01000254.1:0-80617 GCA_900474335.1 Ormyrus nitidulus | reverse complement strand
GCCAAGACCTTCCTTCTTGTACATACTTTGGATCAATTTATGTAATTTTTTCACATGGGTAAAACTTGATTCAATGTAAAATAATGATGTATTACATATTTTTATCGTTACTCTTTTCAAGTATTTTTTATTTTTTTTTTAAATTGCCCTTTTAAAATTTCTTATATAAAATACGCGATGACTGGAAAAAATAAAAATAATTCTTAGAACAAGCACTTATAGTCTCTTAGAAAATTCGTGCACATCGAAAACCGGCCTCCTTTGTTAAAACCCCTTGCACAAGTCCCGTAGGAGAGAAAAAAGCTGAAGACGCGCATATCACGCAACCCCATCCTTCCTTCCTCAGCCGCTCTCCGCAAAGTCCCGACATCCGATATACCGACAAACTCCCCTGCTCATTAATTGCTATTTCACGCGGCCTGCTTCATCGGCTGACTGACGCGAGCTCGCTCTACTTCCGAGTTCTTGGCCGCAGGCGATACCCCCGTCCGTCGGGATCGATCGGCGAGCGACTCGATCTGACACCCCTCGCCCGAAGCTCGAGCCTCTCTATATATAGAGGAGCTTGCTGTAACGGAAGATTCAACTGCGCGGAAATTTTTGCAGGCTCCTCGCACGGGAGAGAAAGAGAGAGAGAGAGAGAGGCTTTCGAAAACGCCGGGCGAAGGAGATTGCCGAGGGAGGCGGCAAAGTTGGAGATGCGGATTGACGCGCCGGTGGATGAGTTTCAGCTTTTGACCTCGATTTTTTTTCGAGTTTCGTTTATTGTTTCGGATTGTTTGGAGATTGCTTGATTTTCGATGCCGCTGTATTAGATTTGCCGCTGGTGCAGCTTGTAGCCGAGTTTAAATTCAATTATAATCGCGCCGAATGAAGTAAACACGTTTAACTTTTATATATAAGTTTGAAATCGTAGCTTTTCTTGAATTAGGGAGCCCAACAAACTTTGTTTAAATGTGTAGGCGTAAAGTACGATTTCACACCTGCGGAGGCACAGTGTAAAACGTATCACTACTTGCTCAAATCGCAAAAAGATATTTCGGCATTTTCTGTTTTACGCCCTTTATGCGTAATACATACATTTCATTATATGCAAATTATAAAAAAGTATAAAATCTAAAATATAAAGTTCAATTTTATACGCCAAGGGCATCGAAAAATAATATTTGTTCCGTGAAACGTAACAATTTCACGGTCTGGATATAAAAAAATTAACGAACATGATTTACAAACAATCAGACAAACACAAAAAAGTAATAGTAGTTTAAAGGTATATTTTAATTATTTTCAAATTTTAATTTTAAGTCGATATATATAATTTCTGATTATCCACAGATGATAGCTATAACATAGGTCGGTAAGTCAGATTCTAAAATTACCTACATCAGAGAAAATAATATGGTAACCTACAGCAAATATATATATTATATATTTTCATTGTATACAATGAAAATCTATTAAAATTAATTATTGTAAAAATGATAACGAAGTAATCAACGCCTAAATAAAAAATTTGTTATTAACAAATTAAAAATTCTACATTTATGGAAACAAAATTAATTGCCCAAATCACATAAATTTTAAGTTTCGCAAGCACAATATTAAGATTTTAATTCAAACAGCATTTAAAAAGTAGGTTTCCCCTCAATAAAAATATAGAATGCGCGCAACAATCTGCCTCGCATTGACAATCGCTTCGTAATCAATGTATCCATTACGCGAGAATTGGGTTAGTATATTACGTTTCAGAAACTTGCAAGACTGCGAAACTCCGATCGTTCTTCAAATTTCTGAAGAAGCTTATACCTACGTTGCTTCTGCTGAGTAAAGTGAAACCGCCATTCATTCAAGTCCCTGTATTAGCCGCGCGTCTCTGGCACATGTCGAATTTTCAAATGTTTTCATCCAACCTGTATCCATTTGCTGCTTCAACAGAGTCTGGAAAGATACTAGAAGAAATTGATTGACGGAAGGGGTGGAAAATATCCCAATTACGTGTTCTTAAAATTAAAAATATTTTTTTAAAATAATACGATTCATAATTCGAATCATCATTCCGCATACGCAACAATTCAATCTGAAAAATCCGGCAAGAAATAAAAAAAAAACGAATCCAAATACCACCTGCGGCGCGCAATTTATTCATCCTTGACTTCCCGGCCGCGCTCACAGTGCGAATCGGCCCCGAACGGAGGAATCTGCCTCGCGAGTCGAATTCCGGCGTGGGATATAATCGGGCCGACGTTGACATTATTACAGTGTTCGGTAGGGGGCGATTGCACGGTGGTGCAGACCGCCGTGGGGATTAATAATATCCGGCCGGGAGTCGCGCGCGGGAAGCACGCTGCGCTGCTTCCACATTTCGCATCGCTCTCGCGCCACCTCCCCGCGCGCGAGCGCGATGCAAATTATTTCAAGGTCGTAAAATGCTAATTGACCGCCGGCCCGCCGCGAACCTGGAAACGAGGCTGCTTTTCGGTGCGATTCACGGGGGACGCGTTGTTCGCGCCGCGGCGCAGGGCTGTTCGAGGTTTTAGCGTTGGAGATTTTTATTGGGAATATATACGTCTTTCGGGCTTCTGATTTGTAGTTGTGCTGCGAGAGAGACGTGAAATTGCCCCTGAAGGAGGCGGGGAGTCTGGACTTTTTCGAGCGTGAACGTTTCGGTGTTTGATGCATTTGCATTGCCTTGGTGAATAAAAAGGGGGGCTGCAGGGAAAGTGAGTCAATGAAAAGCTTCGAATTCAAAATAAAGCATTTTAATATTAATACGGCTATAATAGCTGCAATAAATTGCACTATGGATTCTTCGCGATGCACTAAATCATAGTTAATTTATTGTTTGTTCCAATTATTATTCAAGGCACAAAAATAAAAAAATAAAAAGAATCTTATAAAAATTAACAAGAAAACGTTAGAAAGTCAGTTATTTAAAATCTAATCTCATTCAATTTCTTTCTCGCTTTACACTGTCAATTGCCTTTTATCAGTAAACCTTCCTTAAAAAGCGCGTTAACCCCATTGAAAGTTTTCACCATCATTTTGTCAGTTTTTGGCCAATTTTTTTAAATTGGCCTAATTGATCAAAGTAAAAATAATAGTAAAATCCTGTGAATAATAATAACATTTAATAATAGTATTTAATTATTTTTAAAGAATTCTCTACTTAAACTGATTTTTTGTTTAAATAATTTTTTTTTAAATTGCATGAAATAAATGTATTGAATAATTCTTACATTATTTATATTTTTTAATTTTAACTAAAAATTTAAACCATTAATTAAATTTTTTAATCCGTCAACTTTTGAATTTAAATAATAAATTCAAAAATGCTTATATTTTAAATATATATAAAATTAAGGTTACATTCTTATTAACCCACCATATTTATTCTTCATCACTTTTTGACCAACATTTCACAAAAATATTGGGCCAAAACAAAAATTGGTCAATTATTAGTGAACTGGAAAAAAAAACATGGTAAAATTTCCCACATGGTTCAAAAACAAGAAACAAACGGCGCCTCGAGTACAGCGACAAGAAAAAAAGCGCGAGAAGCCACCCCCGGGGGGGGACGGAAGCAGCTCCTCCGAAAAGCCGCCTTCCCACCTCTCGGCCTTGCTCATCCTTCCTTATCAGCCCTCCTCCGCTCTCATAACCGCTCGGCTCGTGCTCCGCACCGACGCGACAGCAGCAGCAGCAGCAGGCCGGGGCCGCAGCCGGCGGCAGCACCTTCAGTCAGTCGCGCGCGCTCACCTGAGCAGGTGCGCTCTCCTGTACACCGTTCCCCTGTACGCGCCGAGCGAGCCGGTTGTATATACCTTTGCCGAAACCGCGGGTTTTCGCGCACGCAGACGGGACGCGCTTCTTTTTTTTTTTTTTGGTGCCGTGTGCTTGCCTCGCGGACGGAGTGGATGGACGTTGCGAGTGGAAACCGGAGCTGCTTGTGAGTATTTTTTTCGGCTTTGCCGGGATTTTGGCCGGGTATTCTTTGCTAAGATGCAACTGGATAATGCTGGATAATGCTGTACGGATTTTTTAGACAGTAGTTTATGGTTTTGTTTAACGACGTAGATGAAGTTACAAGTTTTCTTTCAAATTAACAAAATTTATACTGCAGAGTGAAAGAATTCATATATACATTTCCTTAAATTAATTATACAAGAAGTATATATAATATAGTTTGAATTGATACTTATGAATGAAACAATTTAGTTCGACGTGAAAATTTCATTTTACTTGAACAAAAAAAAGGTAAATTTTTTAAGCATTTGCGGAACAGTTGAATGCGACCTGTTAAGCTTGTCATTTTTGCGTTGGGCCAGCGTTTATTTTACCTCTTGCGACATCATCATTATTCCGCGACATACCGCAGAAAACTTGTTTATTAAATATTTAAAAAGATCATCATTATAGTGCGATTTAGCAATGCTTATTTACCTGAAGACTCAATTAGTAGTTCTCTAACTCTATGCTTTAGGGTATTTTAGGTCGAAATCTGCACTTAAAAAGATATAAGCGCAAAATCAAAAGTGGGGTGAACAATATTTTAATTCTGAATTTATAATTTTACAGTCCAAATTTTTACCTCGAAGTATAAAGATATATTTAAAAAAACTTTACGTAAAAAGTTAATTCGTTATTCCGAATACATTTAAGAGACCAGGAAACCACAGAAAACAATTAAATTTACACAGAACTTTCTGCGTTATACTTTAGCGTATAACATCCTCCGCTGAAGATGTTTCCATCTAGTTGACTTTCAACGTTGCAGCAACGAAGCTAGTCGCGACTTTCCTTTTTTTTGACGGAAACGGTACATTTATTGTCCTGCGATCTAGAAAATAACTTTCAGTATCGCCGCAAAGCCACGTTTTCCTCGTCCAACGTCACAGGAAAACCATCTCCAGAATTGACAAAAGACCCTCCGACACCATCTTATCAGCCTCAGCCCGCATATTTTCCAAAAGTCAACGAACTCTTATCCCCCAAAACTCCGAAACACCTGCCGTCCCAACGCGTCCTGCAGATAACCAAAAAGAGAAAGAATTGAATTCAAAACTCAATCCCTAACCGATTCGTAGCTACTCTTCCTCCTCGCGGAGCATCGTTCGCCCTCCCGTTATCAATAAAAAAAAACGAGCGTCTCGGTGAGTGGCTCTCGACAAAAAGGAGCCTCACAATGGTCCTGAAAGTATCTTTCTCTCTCTCTTCGGCGTCGCTTCCGGCCGAGGAGAGTCCAGTGTCCTTTACCCGCGCGCCAGGCTTATA
Source organism: Ormyrus nitidulus (assembly GCA_900474335.1). NCBI lineage: Eukaryota > Metazoa > Arthropoda > Insecta > Hymenoptera > Ormyridae > Ormyrus > Ormyrus nitidulus. The sequence goes on along the minus strand of UCOL01000254.1, from coordinate 75,346 downwards.
AACGCGAGGCCGCAAGGCTCGGTTACACACAGGCGCACGTTTCGGCGCGACGAGGAGCTGTATACCAAGGCGAAAAGGTAGGGGAGGCCGACACGCAACGCCGCCCTCGATGGGGTGAGGAGTCCGAGCGCAGCGCGCACAACAGCCGCGCGCGCAAGTGTGGACAGTGAGCGCGGGGCGACGCCGTGTAGCACTTGGAAACACGCATGACAGGTGTGGGAAGTGACGTCAGCCTGTCTCAAGAATGCGTAATTTTTTTTTTTTTTGTTTTTTTTTCAGCCGCTGCACAAGTGCGCGGCCACGAAATTCGAGCGCGACGCGAGAGGCCTTTTTGTCGTGAGCTGACGACTTCTTCTTCTTTCTTTCTTTTTTTTTTCGTACCTTTATCTCGGCGGTTTTTGTTATGCTAAGCGACGGTATTTAGGAGGAAGCGATGAGCCTGGAATTTCAAAGTACAATTGCTGCAGGCTCGGAGATTTTGGGTTTAATTGTGAAAGAGCGGGCCCTTAGAAATTGGGCTCTTTACAATTTTTATAAAGCAGCGAGCTCTGCAGCTTTGACTCGGGGATTTAGACAATTTTTCAAGAATGCGAGTCGACGAACTAGACGAGCGTAGATGCGTTCACCATTTTTTTATATTGCAATTTGCGTTATTAGTAAAAGTCTGTAATTTAAAGACATAAAGGGCTCGATTCTAGATTTTGGAATGAGATACAACTCGACGAGAGCCCCTCGTTATTGAATTCGGAGTGAATCATGCTTTCGCCGAACCCTCGAATTACACGTACCTGGATTTTAACTTGGAATAATTAGTCGCTTCCGAAAGTTTTTTGTTAGCTCAGTGATTCTTCAAAAGCAGTTCCCCTTTTTCCATTTTCGAAACGTCATCGAGCTCGGTGCACGCAAAAAAGTCGAATTATAAAGATTTTTGGAGCAATAAACGTAATAAACGTAATGGAGTAGGTTTTACAAGGAAAAGGCGATTAGCCATTGATAAGATTAAGCGTCGGATAGACATTGGACGTTACAAAAGAAAGAAAGTTGGAAATTAGATAACTTTCGGCCCGACGCTTCCCTGAGAATTCGACGCCGACCGTAATAAAGTTCAGAAGTTTAGTTTCCTTGCTTTGCACGCGAACCGCATCGACTATACGCCACTTTGTTACACCCGAAATCTTTCGATTATTATCATTTCCCCGGATGAAAGAACTTTCAATTGCGGGCTGATTCATTCCGTTCTTACTTAATCTTTAAATATTATTTAACTTAATTGTAACAACGAGTAATTGAACAATTCGTTTGCTTTCGCTGTTTAAAGAAAAAAAAAAAGAAAAAAAAATTCGTTTGCTAGTTTCGATCTGTTTGATTTGGGGTCAAATAAAATAGAAATAATCAAGTGTAGAAAAACCCACTTTTTTCATATTTTCACATCTCAAAGTCAACATTTTAAACTTTTGCCATGGCATCCAGAAAATATAATCAAAACAGATACCAATTCTAAAAATCAGCCACTTAATAAAATCTTGATAATCCCCCACTCCAACCCAACAACCACAACGACTCGTCTCGAAATCAGTCCAGCAATTATATATCACCGACGTCTCCCCACCGCTCCTGACACGGATATTCCACTCCAGATCCATCCAGACGCCGTCCGTCGCAGCTCCTCCCCGAAGACAAGCGCCAGCTCCCGGAGAGGAAGGTATACGTAAAGAACACAACTCGCGGCTTATGCAAAGCCTGCGATCGCCGAGCCGTGGAGGAGGGTCGCCCCGTGTAATTAAACGCGAGTCGGCCGCCGTTTAAGGCCCTAGTCTAAAGCCGGCGGCCGTTAAGGAGCGTGGCCGACACAGTCGGTTAGTAAGGAGTACGCGCGCACTGACCGCCGGCCGAGGGCCCGGAGAGTCTGCCAGTCATCTGGCCTGGCGAATCGTGCCGTTCGCACGGAGTATAGAGAGGTGCGAAAAGTAGGTTTCGACGGATGAGATTGAGGGATTGACGTAGCTGCATTGAGGGGAATTTTTACTTCTGGATTAGGGATTATTGTTACAATGGTATTTGGCAGGTTATGGGTTGGGGTTGTTTGAGTTTGAGGAAACGTTAAAGGAAATGATATAGTTCTATTACTTCGATTAGGAATCTTAATATTTTGAAGACAAAAGATTTAATTCTCTAGTTTAGAATCATTTGTATAAAACAATTATACGTATATACACATTTAAACTTAAAGTTCTACTCTAGAGCTACTTTTTTCAAGTTGCAGTAAAGTATAGACATTGTCGAGTTAAAAAAGATTCTTGGAACATGATAAATAATACCTTCTGCGGTTTCGCTGTAAAGAAAGTAGTCATTTTTTGCATGTGTTTACCTTCCGGGTTTATGCTTAAGCATATTCGTCCGTGTAGATGTTATTAATTAGAAAAAAGAGTTCACGGAATAGTGGCACTGCGGCTAGAAAATGAGAACACATAACATTTTTGAAAGTTACAGTGGCTATAATCAATGCCTTTTTTTTTAGATCGCATAAGTTTACGTTTCATTTGAATTCCAAAACGTATTATGTATTAAACATCAGTTTGTACGATAAAAAAAAATATGAAAAAACTTAAAGAAATTAACTTATTCCTAAAATAATACAATAGACATTAATAATAGGGAATGTCCGTCTGGATGTAAAAGTAAACATGTAAAACTACTTTCAATTTGAAACAGGAAGCAAGAGAATCAAATAACCGTAACTTCTATTCTATAATTATTAATTTCGTTCATCCAAATAGTTGAGCATACTTTTTTTTTTAAAATACACGTTCAATTTCACATGCATGCTTGTTGTTGTTTTTCGAAAATCATCTTTATATTTACATTCCTTTATCAGATAGGTGCAAGTTTTGCAATGCTAAAACAATGGTTATTGTATTTTTATCGGATAAAATCTTGGCAGCTTAACAGCGGCAAAAGTGAAAAAATAAGCTAAATTACGGGTATCTTCTTTAATCATCTTGAAGCACTTTCTAAGATTTTGGTCAATTACATTTGGCAACAACATGTTTAACTCCAGCCTTTTGTTGCGGTCTGCAACCCAATGAAAAAGCATTCCGCTACACTATTACGCAGTTTTACATCCAAGCCAGCTTACCTGCAGCCAGCAATGTCCAAAACTCCGTAATTCTCAAGAGCAAAAAACCACCTCCTGGCAATCGCAAAATCGCTCACGCAACGATCCGTAGAAAAGCCCAGATTTTCCAGCCGTAAACCCTCCTCTGCGCCTCGCGCAAAAAAGCAGCTCCTCCGTAAAACGGGCTTGGGAATCCTATATATCCCCGCGGAGAAATTGAAGCGGGCAACTATATACATATATATATATATATAACTTGGAAGCAGCTCCTCGCAAAGTATACAGACGGCGCGTGCGTTCGGCCTAATCTGCGCCGGTGATCATCGGCGGTGGCGTTACGCAGGCCAGCCCGTTTCCGGGCATCGGCCTTGCTTGCGAGAGAGCCACTGACCAGCGGCGGCGGAGCTCTCTCGTCGGCGTAAACCCGCGCGCCTACCGCGAAAACCGCACGATATCGTCTCGAGAGCCGATTTTTCTGTGCGCCGCCGCCGCCTTTTTGCCGGTGAAAGTTGCCGAATCGCGCGCGAGGGAGTGGAAAATTTTCGGCGGAGCCGGCCACGAAGTGGGCGCGAGGGGGGGAATCGAGTGCTTCCGGTCGCGGCTGGGATGCTTTGATTTCTTTTTCTTTATTCGATCCCCTTCCGGCGGAGGGTGTTGGAAGAGAAGCTTTTCTTTCGTTTTTCAATCTTTTTTTTTTTATAGTACAATTATATCGTACTGATCTGTTTTCGAAAGAAAACAATTCTTCGACCTTTAACCTCCAGCCTGGCTAGAAACTTGCCAAAGCCCATCAGCGTTTCTGTCAGTGAAAGTAAACTATACAAGGCGCCTAATGCAAATTCTGTCAAACTTCCATTCTCGACGAGATATATCTAAAAGCACTTATATTTACTATGCGCATCCTCAAAAGCGAATCCTCCTCCCGCTACACTTTCATTAACGTTCCTATCGAATTTCACGACTCTCGATTCCGCACGAGTCTCTCTCGGCGTACAAGAAAGCGAGTCGCGCGCAATCGATCAATTAATCAATGACTCACGAAATCGGAGGATTCCCAGCTGCAGCCGAGTACACCGCCGAGAGGAGAAATCGATTAATCGGATAGACCGGCGTGGAAAAAGCCGATCTTGAAAAGCGGGCTCCGCGCGGTGGAAAGCGCGAACGGCGCGCGCGCGAATCGACCCGATCTCGACCTCGGAGTGTAGAGGTGAAAACGCCGCGGTGAAACGTCGGGAGGCTCGCGATGATCGCGGAAAAATAACTCGAGATTGAAGAAAGCGCCGTTGGCAGCCACCGGGATATTCCTCGTTCGAGTTTACTGTTTTATTGCTTGTCGCGGAAGCTGAAATTTAGCTGGTGGATAAAAGGATAGAAAATAAAATGGTGAATAATACTGTTACAAGTTTCTAATTAATCAATGGATTAAAAAAATTTTACAGGAAGAATCAAAAACTTTCCGTACCTCGAGATGATTCTAGTTGAAATAAAATCGCTAATAAATCTTTTAATGAGTAATGTATACGAGTCATAAAAAAAAGGAAAGTAATGATCCAAGTAAATTTGAGTTTTTAGTGCTTTTCAACTAATAATGTCTTTCATCACTTTCAACTTTTATTACTAAAATTAGAAGTCAGTAAAATCACATGAAATTATGTTTTTCGAAATTTTTTTTTTTTGTGAAAGAAGAAAGTCCGTTATTCTGTCCTGTTAGGAGTTAATAATATAATAAAAATTATAAACCTTATAAATTCTAGCTCTAAAACTAAGGTACTTAACTCTCTTAATATATCTGCTGGCTAACAAGTAACGTCATTAAAACAATTGCAAATAGCCAATAAATGAATTTCCATCTCCCCGAATAAAGTTAACAAAGTTAAATTAAAAACAAAAAAAGGGTCGCAACGCGTCGTCCTAAAATCTGAGCAAAACGATCACACCTCCCCGCTGCGGCGGGCTTTCGCTCTCGAACAAGGCCCCGGCCGAAGATTCCACTCTCTAAGCCTCGGCGACAACTCTCGGGTATCTCGCTCCATAAAGTCCGGGAGAAAATAGCATAGAGAATCGCGCCTCGGCTCTCGGCACCGAGGCATTGTCTCCCCTCCCCCCTTCCCAAGTCGGCAGGCGTGAGAAAAGTCCTCCTCCTGCGGCCGGCCGGCTTTCACTCCGGCTGCAATTACGCCGCCGGAGTGGTCAGCTGGGGTATAGTGACAATCTTGACATTGGATGCCGGCTGCTGCTTCCTTTGTCTCTATCTCTTTCTTACGGTCGCGTGAATTTCCAGCGGAGAAAGCGCCGTCGCTGCCTGCATATACGCTGGACGCGGCCAATTAGATGCGACACTTCTGTATGTGCTTCGGGATGAAGGGAAACAGCCGTTGATGATTAAAGCGTATGCGAGGATCAGGTAGCGAACACAATTTTCGGGCGCAAGTGGATTTGGGGGGAGAGGCGGGGAGCGGCGGTATTCTTTGTGATTATCATCTGGTTATTTCCTGCGCGGAGATTTGTTTATTTTAGAATCAGCATTGCAGGATTAAATTCTAGCCAAGTTTCGGAATGAATAGTTGCTTGAACTTTGATCTTTTCGAAAAACTTGAAAATTATAAAAGTTCATAAAATCACCTAAAGATTGTGCGAGTCCATCAACTTCAAATATATCGTAATAGGATTCCCACTGCGTTTACTTGTAATTTATATTCAAGCACAGCTCTCCCTACCTTATAAAGGATCATTAATCGTCATATTTCCCTATCGGAAGTACTGATTTTTCAAATTTTTTATGAATAAGATCATAGGTCTTTAAGTATTAATAAGATTAATTTTCTAAAACTAGATTGAATCTTAATCATTTAACGATAAGTGAATTCGCCAAACGAAATTAATTAAAGTATTAAAGTATTAAATTATTAATTAAATAATTTACTTTTAATGAGTAATAAAAATTTTATTTGGATTAAATTTTCAATAAAAAAATTGCAAAAGCAGTATAACACAATAAACATTTTACAGATGTCGTTTTATCGATATATAAATAATCAACGCAATTGCTTCATTTATTACTGTTTTCCATCGCGAAACCCAATCACAAACGCTTACGCTTCAATATAAAACTACATTTAAATACTTTCTTACAATTGTTTAAAAACAAGAAAAAGCGCAACGGCACCGAACGCCTCGGCGATAAACAAGAATAAGAAAAAACAACTCGTCGCACGTCCCAAGCAGTGCCCGATGCATAAAATTAAATAAGCAAACAATTAAACGTACTTAAACGGCAATTACAATCTTAATTATCAAATTGCAGGCGGGTACGACTGACGGGGACTGTTATTATCGGCTTAAGTCGCGCACTTCCTGCACATCCATTTATATCGACCTTCCGAGAAAGTCTGCCGGCGCGTGCTTCACTTGCTAAATTAAATAAAACCGTACGGCGCTCTGGGAAAACTGCTGGTTGCGGCTCTCGGCGGTTGTAGTTTCCTTTTTAAGAGGAGGACTTTACTGTTTCGCCGGGCTGCGTCGGGGTTTCGGAGGAGAGAAAAAAAAAAAAATTAGCCGTCCGTGGATCGTAAAGTCACTCGGATGAGTGAAGGCGCAATAAAACTGTAGCGTTTATTGAGAGGAAAGTGAATCTTTGTGATTGAAGCTGAAGAAACGTCAATTTAAATAGCGATTGATAACTCGGAAAATTATTTATCTCGCTTAAATTATTATCTATTAATCATGTCGATTGTGTTATTAGGTCGACAAAGTAACACTAAGCCATAAGAAAAGCCACGTATGCAATAAATGACACCTACAATTGTTCTATATAATTTTTATGTTTGAAAAAGTCATAAATTTTTAAAACAGAAAAATAAAGAGATAAATTATAAATGAATTCATTTGCACATATTCATTGATATTTTTTTTAAATTCTATTATGTTTTATAAACAAAGTATATATGTATAACAATGAGTAAAACAACGCATTAATAATTACAGGCTAATTTAATCAATGAATTTCCAAGGAATTTTCGAGGACAGGATTATTTTAAATTTACTACAGTTTTATAACTACCTCATTTAGTACCTCTGAAAAAAAGTCTATTTCTACTCTAAAGCTTGAACTTGTACCAAGAAAATTTCATCAGATCCGAGATCAGATCGCACCTGAATTCATACAAACTCGCTCGTACCCCGTCTTCTCTCTAATTAAAAGCGCGCGCCCAAACATTAATCAAAAGGCAAAACTAGTTCAAAAACAAAGCCTCATTCTTCAAAGAAAACTCCTCAATTAAAAGAATAAACAGCATTTCACGGTGGCGGGCCGCGAGCAAAGTTCATCAGCGTGCAGCTCTCGGATTAAAAGGCAGGGAGCGATGAAAATTCAATCACGCAATAATACTCACGCTCCACTTTGCGGCGGCGGCGGCGGCGCAAAAGTGCAGAGCCGCGGCTAATTACGATGGGAAACATCCCATTTGCGAACTGTCATTCAGTTTCGGCGACGAGGTTGGAAATTTCCTTTAGCCGTCGGATTTATTGACTTTCTAGGAGAGTTCGTGCGTCGCCTGTATGCAAAGCATGGAGTGACACACACTGCATGCGAGCATTGTGCGAGCACGGGGATTCGTGACGCTGCTTTTGCCGCGGAGATGCGAGAGTCATGTCGTTGCAGAAGTGTGTCGGGAAGGGGGATTCCCGCTGGCTGGAAGAGAGTGAAATTAATCGAAAGTTGGATGTAAATGGAACAAATTTTACGGCATTATACCTTTATTAATTTCGATGGAGAATAAGGGGATAGTCATTAATTCTGATAATTATGTTAGATAAGGGATTGCAAAACTTTATTGGATTGCTCAAATTTGTAGAATGACTTTTCTGAGGATTTGAATTACTTAAGATCGAATTAAAATGTTTAAAATAAAAGCAATTCGACTTTCCGTTTCATCAATTAACTCAACGAATTCCTTTCACCGATAAAGTTTGCAATCGTCACCAATTTATTGAAAAGTGTTCTAGATACAGTATCACTGTTATAAAGGCTTTCGATTGACGCGATTTGTATTAATGATTTTACAGCTCCATTTATTTATCGATGAATTATCTTCGAAATTAATTTATACAATTCATAAAGTAATTTTTGCAAAGGTGAAAAAAGATTATCGTTTTATTGACTATATAATTTTTATAACTTAATTTTACAAATAATAAATTTATGTAATGTTGGTTATAAAAATTAAAGGAGAATGAAAGAATTAATTAAGAGAAACAAAAGTTTCGAATCTCACCGCTTTTATAACGTAAAAAGAATTACAATCTTTTAATTAGTTTTTCATGCTTCATAAATCCATCCAAATTCCGAATTGAGTGTAAAACAGATATTTTCAATATAACTGCAGATTACAGTTCTTCAATTCATAATTACAGCCACAATAAATACCAAAGTATTAATATGTAAAAAATTATTATCGACTAGAACTTAATCACTTTTACACTACTTTCCTCTAATAATATAAAGTGAAAACAAACAATAATCCTCGAACATTCGTCGCGAACGTTAACTCAACTAAAAAAAATTGTTCACCTGGAAAATTGAAAATCTCGCTTCCGTAGCAGCGCTTCGCGAGTTCTCGAAAACCTTTGAGGATAAGCATCGCGCGGCATTCTACGAGTGCAGCATTATGTAAAGCAAGCATCCAATACGATTAGCAGATGCATTAAAAAGTTGGTCAGTGCTTACGAGAATATTACGGTACCGCGGCGTAACGAGAGCCGCGTATTGCTTTACACCGGCTTATTAAAAAGTACAGCTACGTCGCATAAATTACCCACGCATCTAAATTTCCGCTCAAAAATCGATCTCCGCGCAGAGCGCTCGAAAAAACTCTTGTCGTTCCCCCGCCGAAAGCCGATCTCGGCGACGTGGTTTCTCTTCCTTTTCTCGCCTCCTATATATATAGTTAATCGCGACGTAGGTCTGGGAAGCCGAGCTCCTCTTAATTAAGCGGCGCTGCTGCTGCTGCTGCTCGTTGTAATCGGTGCGCGCGAGGCGCGAAAGTGACACGAGTTCCCATGGGAGGCTATTGTGAAGTGTATCGCGGCCTTGCAATCTGTTTTTCTTTTCAGGAGAAAGATATGATGCGCGCGCCTGCTCGATTGTTGGCCGCGAGTCACTGGGTCACAGGAATCGTTGCGTATTCAGGTGTTAATAAGGAATTATTGCTGGAAAATACGGCGCTGAAGTGTGTGCTTTCGCTGGAATGCCTCGCACGTTTTTACTCTAGTTTTTTTATTTAGTTTTATAATCATTTAATCTAACCCTAACGTACTGAAGTCCATTTTCTTAATATCCAATTACACAAAGGAAATGATTTTTAATCCGAGAAAAAGTATAATACGAACTGTCCAAAAAAAAATAGAAAACAACAAAATCCGATCTACAAAAAAGTAAAAGAACCCGATTTCCGTTTCAGCCGCCGCGAGGTGTCGCTGCACCCAGCGACAGCCCTATGCCCGTAGAAGCTATGCTCCTGCCGGAGCACCACTCGCCAGCATCATCGCCAGCAGCATGACGCCGCCTCGCCGAGGCTCACCAGGACGATGGCTGCGAGCGCTCCTCCTCCCGGCGCTGCTCTTTTTGTCGCCGGGCTGCCTGGCGCGCAACAACTCGCCGCGCTTCCTCACCGAGCGCGGCCAGCCCGAGATCGTGCTCAGGCTGAAGGAGGGCCCGGAAACGCCGATTGGTCAGTTATATCCTCGAGGTTTTTCTCGCCCGCGCCCGAGAGATTGCCCCGCGTCTCCCCGCCGCCGTTTATCGCCGCGCGGACGTTTTATTGACTGGCCCCGGGATTTTTTATATATATTATACTCCGACGTTTCATTGCTGCTTAACGGTCGCGCGCCGATCGGAGATTCGCGCGAGCGTCCGTTTGTTTGCTCGCGGGGTTGTGAAGCTGTTTCGGCGGACGGTTAGTCTGTGAGAGAATAGTTCGCTGAAGGCTGAGAATAAATGCGGTTGTAGATTATTCGCGTTTTTAATGCTTTCAAGTTATTTACTAAAAAAGGATATTTCCGAATGCTCCTTGTTATTGTGTAATGTACATTTAATTTTGATACGCAGCGTATAGAGTCCTCGACGAAGGAAAAAATCAATTAAAAGCAATTCATTAATCAAAACTTAATAGACAAAAAAGGATCTTAATAAAGCTCTGAATTAAAAAAAGTCTAACGCTCTAAAAAAAAAAAAAGAAAAGAAAAAGGAGCATTCCTGACGACACGCGCCTGTTGCCGTCAACGCGCTCTCCAAAAACAGCAGATCCCACCCCGATAAAATGCCGACACACACAGCTCACCCCGACCTATCGACAAAACGCGGCGCGCGACTAAACACCCGTAAAGATACGAGATCTCTCGCGGCTCCTCTCCATTATCCCCCCGAGAAAGTCGCCGCACGGCTAAAATCGTCCCGTCCGCGGACGGCGAACGTTTACAGGCAGCCTGATCTACCGATTGCGAGGCGTCGACCCGGACGGGGACGACCTGACGTTCGGGGTCCGAGAGCAGCCGGGCAGCGAGGTGATAAGCATCGAGAAGTTCAGCGCTAACGAGGCGAACGTCTACCTCAAGAAGCCGCTCGACAGAGAGGTACGTGTCACGTTTTTAAAGGGCTTTCCCTCCTGGGAAGAGACACGCGGCTTTTCTCTTCTCTCTCACTCGTTGTCTTAATTCCTGGATTTATTATTAGGCTCGATTGTAGGAATTGCTTTGAGGAAAGCGCTGGAAATTCCGGGAGAGAGGCGCTTCAGTGGGAAAGTGAAAATCTCGGCGTTTTGTTTCGAGATTCATATACTTATTTAGGGACGTAATGAAAACTGCCGCTTAGAATATCTTCCTTCTTTTTAGTTGGATTATGTGCTTGGCGCTCATAAGGAAATCGTTTGTAGGAATATCAGAGCTTATTGATTCTAATTAATTAGGGCAATTTCTTAAATCGTTGCTTTCACTCTCAACACTTACTGTCGCTATCTTATTGTTTAATCAGAATATATCTGTTTGAAATAATTGCAATATGTGCATAATTGTTCGATCGAAAAAAGATAGTTAATCCAATCTAGTTTATTAAATCTACAAATCATTAATTAGTAACACTTTGCTGCATATAAAATTTATCATATAAACAGACAGCATATGTATATATAAAAGATTCTTTTTAGTTGAACAGCTCTCCAATTGATTTTAATGGTCAGTTAAGACTTATTGCAACATTAGAAAGTCTTTAATGCCAATCATTTTTATAAAATCAAAATATTATTCAATCAACAGCGCATTTCCTAATATTATGTAACAAAAATATAATAAAGAATTTCTAAAGGATAACAAAATATATAAAGAAATCGCTAAAATAAACTTTCAAACCTGACAGAAAATGAAATAGTTAATTGCCATTATTTTTAAAGATGTGATAATAGTGTCATTAGCCAACCCGATATTAATCGTTATAATATAAAAAATGTTGACTAAATAAAGTATCAATAAGTAACCAACATTTTCTAGCTTTTGAAATAACTGACTCGACACCGTTCCATTTGTTTCCTCAACAATACATCAAAGCAGTATACATTTTCAAAGATCCGACTGAAACAATAATCTCAAAATCGGCTGAAAATTCTCAAAAAACTCGGCACCAAATACCACCTAAAATCTAATCTCCCCCGTACCCTCGAGTCGACGAGAATCCGCGCTGACTGTTTTCGTCGCGGGGCGCAAAAAAATTAAGTGGGTCGCGGCGGGGCGGGCAAAAACGTGGAATCTCGATCGATGGGATCGCTCTCCTCCGCCTCGGGAGACGGATAGTTTCCGCGTCCTCGCGTGTGCACAGATGCGCCGGTCGCGGTCGCGCTCCGCTGGAGCCCCGCGAGTCGAATCGGTTCCACGGCGGTAATAACTGCGCGCTGCCGAGGCGAAGGGACCGCGGGGAGAGAGAGCGCTCGGGAAGAACAAAGGGCAATACGCGCTCTGCACCTTATGATTGCGTGGATCGATTGCTTTTCTCCGCGCCGGAGCTGCCTTTTCCGAGGAGCAGAGGCTCGTGGCGGCGAGGCGATCTTTTAATGAGTTTTGGTCATTTTTTTTTGCTTTTCGTTTTGGCATTGCCTTGAATGTATTTTCACGGAGTCGTATTCAAAAGAGTTGATTGGCAGCTAGTGTGAGTTTGATACTTATATAAATATCAAAATGCAGCTAGCGCTGTTTTTATAGCAATTATTTTATCTGATAAAAAATTCGAAAAACTGAAATATTACTTAAATAAAGCTAAAAATGTTTTAGAAAATTGGAATATATATTTTATTATTGATGGTTTTAATTATAATAGCCTCTTATTTTGTTAATAAATAAACAACTAAATATAAAAAAAAACAAATGCCGGTACTTCGAGACGTATATTTTAGTGAACAAAAATTTCTATCAACGTATTTACCGTTTGTACGTCTTTAAAAATGATTTACAGCTGTTTCTTTATGTCCCTCATAATAATGTACAAAAAGGCAGGATGATTGTCTCTGAAAACAGTAATCTTAAAACGGAATTGTTTCATTTAGCTAGAAAATGTAAATCTCTTTACTTGATTATAGGGCTTAAACTTTACCCTCGTCAACGGTACTTTTGATCTACCACCACAAGCGCATTTTACCCAATAGGTGGGGCAAAAATATTTACCACTGCCAATCGCAGTAGTTAATTTTAGCAAAAATGGGTTTTTATTCAAGCTAACTACTCGTCTCTAAGTGTTACATTGCCGCAAGTATTTTGAGAAAAGAAACTTTATAAAACGTTACGAAGGTCTGAATGACTTTTCTTGTAGGCAACGGATTCTCTAAAACAAACATAAGTCTCTATTATCATGTTTATTGGATCGCTTACTCCAAATTTTTTCGCGCTTCCTCCTTCTTGGCCTGTTTCATAAAATCTGATTGACGTTTCAGAGAAAGAATGAGAATTCTCACTTCATTGTTTGGTTACAGTTACATTAGGAAGTGTCAGTTCACTTATTAATGCTTTCCCATACAGTTTTGTCATTTTTAAGAAGCCACACTAACAATAAGGTAATGTTCTTTTTGAGAACTAAACTGACTCTTCTTTGTTAAAATTGTGCGAAACAACTATGTAATGCATAAGAGTTAGTTGCTTTCTTCAAAGTGCCATAAATTTAAACCTGTTATTTAGACAAATCTATTATATTATTCGTCTTATCTAAATACCAAAAAATGAAAATTTTGTAATTAATCATAATTTATAATTAGCAATATAAATCAGAATTTAAAGCAATGTTCATTTTGAGAAAAAACAATCGATAGATTTGGAAAAATAAATATCAGTGCCTAAGTCGTAAATTTGTTCTTTTTTTTATATATACAAAATCCTCTATTTCCATTTCTCAGACAAAAGATGAATACGCAATAGTGCTGACATTAACAGACGGTAAGCTGGGAGAAGGGAATTTCATCACGCACAGCCTTCTGATCCTCGTGGAGGACACAAACGACAACGTACCAGTATTCAAGCCCCATCCGACGAGTCTTACAATCCGCGAAGATGCAAGTCCTGGAGTTCTGACGACCGTGGAAGCAACCGACCTGGACGAAGGGGCCCACGGTCAGGTGGTGTATCATCTTCAGGAGCTGGACGGCGACAATGACGTGTTTAGCGTGACGACCGTCAACGGGAAGGGAGTGATTAGGCTCGTTGGCCAGCTGGACTACGAGAGAAAGTATCTGTACCAATTGAGGGTCTTGGCAGTCGACCGAGCGATTAACGAAAAGGTAAAAACTTGAAGAAATCGATGAATTATTCAGTTTGCTTTGGACAAAGAATGATGGATTGTTGGTTTGATTAGGTCAACACTGGATCCACAGCCATTTTGATCAAAGTTCAGGATGTGGAGGATCAACCACCTGAATTCATTTCAATGACTCCTGTTGCTAGGATTAGTGAGAACGTAAGAATTGGCACATCGGTTTTACAAGGTAACGACTTTCTTTTGACTCTCAAACAAATTCTCAGAGAAATTTCCAGTCGACAGTCAGATCCTAAATAATTCGTTGATTTAAGTTCGAGCGATCGACGGCGACAAGGGAATCAACAACCGGGTGACCTACGGCATAACCAAAGGTCCTCGTCAGCTCTTCGACATTGACGCAACTTCCGGAGTGGTCTTCACCACGGCCCAGCTGGACCGCGAGGCTCCGGACAACAGCGACGGCTCGTTCATCCTCGAGATCACGGTGAAGGAGGACTCGAACATCGTCCCGACGCCTTCGGTCTCGACGGAAGTTACAATCATAGTGATGGACGTGAACGACGAGACGCCCACCTTCCGGAGCCCAAAGTACGTGGCGGAAATCAACGAAAACGCGCCCCAGAACACGCCGGTCACTTTCATCGGTGACGTTGTGCCCGAAGTCTATGATCATGACCTGGTAAGTCCATTGTTTTTCGACGGATATGGTTTTATGGGTTCTTGAGAGTTTTATTAGCTCGCGACATCCGGGAAAGTTTGATGGCCAGCTTCGAATTCCGGATGTCCTACAAATTTTACGGACCCCTTTTTATATAATCTGATATTGTTCGATGAAGTAACCGTAGACCTAAAATTAATTTATTTACTCCTTTTACTAACAATTATAACTAATTTAAGTTTTTCAACATTTTTTATTTAAAATTTAAAAAAATAACATTTTCCGCCCAAAAAATAATGTTCTGAACGCGGACACAATACTTTCCACCCTTATGTGATTTCAAATCATTATTATCAGGGATCGAACGGAACCTTCCGCCTATCAATCCACGGAGACCAGGGCATCTTCGAAATCACACCAACGCTGGGCATCAATGAGGCCCCTTTCCTAATCCGGGTGAAGGACCCCTCAAAACTGGATTTCGAGCAAATAGCGGGTAAGTTCAGGAAACGAGGCCTCTTTCACTCGCACTTCCTCTCGAAAATAACTAACGACATCCTTTGTCTCGGACAGTGGTGAACTTTACTCTCGCAGCCAAAGAAATAGTGCCAAACTCGCCGAAACAGAGCGTCGTGCCCGTGACCGTCTACGTGAAGGACCAGAACGATAATTATCCGGAATTTACCGAGAGCACTTACGAGGTCTCGGTGCTCGAGAATTGCGTCGCTGGGACGACGGTGGCTTGGGTTCAGGCACTCGACGAAGACAGTGGTAATTTCGGGACGAAGGGAATTAGGTACACTAATCTGGGCGGCAGCCTCGCTCCTGCGTAAGTAGTACTTTGTAAATTGATTGCCTGTTTTTGTCGATTTAATCGAAGGCTCGTTATCCATAAGAAAAGTAAAGGAAATTAAAGTAGATTACATATTAATTAGCGTCGCTTAAGTTTATCCAAATTTATTGAAAGCGAATAAAAAGCACTGTAAAATAAATATTTACTTGGTGAAAAAAGTGAATTTTTCTCAAACGACCCAAAACATTTCCAGTTTAACCTTGAACCCGAAGACGGGCGTAATACTCGTGAAGCAAGCGGGCAGCTCCTTCGACCGGGAGTTGGTCTCGCGTCACTATCTGACCGTCGAGGCGCGAGACGACCTCGGCAAGGGCAACCGCAACACCGCCCAGCTGATCGTCAACATCAACGACGTGAACGACAACGCGCCCGCCTTCCTGCAGAACAAGTACGAGGCCGTGCTGATGGAGAACGAGGAGCAGTTCGACGCGCCGCTCGCCGTCGAGGCCTTCGACATCGACCTCAACGGCACGAGGAACAGCGAGATCCTCTATTCCATCGTGGCCAGCGACTACTCCAGGAACTTCACGATCGATCCGAAGAGGGGCCTCATTCGGCCGCTGGCCCCGATGGACTTCGAGGCTCTGCCGGCTCTGATGCAGCCCGAGTCTTTCGTGAGGGCGCTCAAACTCACGATCAGGGCCAGAGATATGGGACTGCCCAGTTTGAGCTCGGACGTGGCTTTGATCGTGTATTTTAAGGATGTGAACGACAACGCGCCGAACTTCGAGAGGGCCATGTATAGTAAGAATGTGCCCGAGGATCTGCCCGGTGGGACCAGTGTTTTGCAGGTGAGTAAAAGATTTTTTTCTAATGAATTTGATAGTTGGTAAACTTGGGGTATCATTAAAAAAAAAAGAAAATTTGTCATTTAAATATCGACCTCGTACTTTCTGCTTGAATATAATAGTCAGCGTTTTCAATTAATTAAAAATTCGACGAATCACAGGTGAAAGCCTGGGATAAGGATTTATCATCGCCGAATAACAAAGTCGTATACAGAATCCAAAGTGGCGCCGGCGACAAGTTCGTCATCGAACCGGAAACAGGAATAGTCAGAGTAGCGCCGGGCTCCAACTTGGATCCAGATCTGACCTCTCCGAAAACCACGAGATA
The DNA here is from genome assembly GCA_900474335.1 of Ormyrus nitidulus. NCBI lineage: Eukaryota > Metazoa > Arthropoda > Insecta > Hymenoptera > Ormyridae > Ormyrus > Ormyrus nitidulus. The sequence continues at coordinate 58,821 of UCOL01000254.1, read as the reverse complement.
TTCTCTCAGAGTTTTGGCGATCGACAGTGGAGCCGAAGTTCAAAGATCGGCGGAAGTCGTCGTGAATATTACCATAATCGATGTCAACAACAAACCTCCGGTGTTTGTCGAGCCCGGTACTGTTACCATTAGAGAAAATACTCAGGTATTAATCAGTCATAGATAATCTTATTAAATTATTAGATTTTTTTTATAAATAATGTCCAAAATAACTAACATATTTCTAATCTGCTGAACTAGAATTACACATTTTTACCACTTTCAAACAATCCTACTCAGAATGTTTGCACGCAGCAAAATATGTAGAGTTTTTCGCGGAATCCTAATAAACACCGTACCTGCGCATAAACTCGATTTTAAGCAAAAGCAGACAAACCGATTACCCGAAGAACGCGCAACCTCTCCTCGCTCGGTCCAGAAAAAAAACAAGCAATCGTTTCCAATCCGCTTCCAGGCAGGAGCTTACGTCCACCGGATAGTGGCGAACGATCCAGACATCGCGCCGATTCTGCGCTACAGAATCGATCCGAACTCGTCGGAAGCGAGAAACGAGGAAGGCACGCTAATCCGCATTCAGGAATACGATTACCTCGCCGCTCTGGAACTGAACGCCGTGGACGGGCTGCTCAGGGTCGTAAAGCTGCTCGACAGAGAGAGAGTCGAGACGATAAGGCTCGGCTTGGTGGTCGAGGATTTAGCTGCCGTTCAAGGTGTACAGACTGCTTCCGGTAAGGATTTTACCTTACAAAACACTTGCTCTATTGATTCTTTCTTCTCTGCGAGTCGATTCTATGCGGCTATACTTTATTCATAAGGGTAACTTGCTAACTGTGCAGATTGTTAAAATCATTTTCTTTTAACGAGCGCTGATTTTAACATAATTCTTTATGAAAATAAAGAAGTAGAACCGGAAAATAAGATTGTTGAGTATCTAATTGGCATTTGCTTTATTCAATCTTTTTTTTCGTAAATAAGTAAAGAGTATAATAGTATTTATCATTTTTAAGATCTACAAATTTCAACGGAAAAATGAACGTTCGATAATTTGTAAAAACAACGTTAATATATAAAAAAATGTCTAAATTCGCAGCTACTCTAAACATCGTGATAGAAGACGAAAACGACAACAATCCAAGATTTCGACGCGCCTTTTACCGTCGATACGTCACGGAAAATAGCAAGAACGGCGCGCACATCGCCAGCATCGTCGCCGACGACGACGATAAAAACCGAACTATCACCTACACGTACGAGAGTCCGAAAGAGCTCACGGAGATGGTCAATCTCGATCCGGAAACCGGCGAGATGACCGTCGCCAATAAAATCGATAGGGAGGTCTATTCTTGGCTAAATCTTACTGTTCGTGCCACTGATTCTGGAATTCCGCCAAGGTACACTTTTCTCGTATTTCTTTTAAAAGCTATAAATATGTTAAATTGTAATAGAACCTTTTCAGGGAATTATTTGGTTTTTTTAAACGTTCACCGAAATAATTCAATCATTTTTAAATCATACTATTGTTACTTATTACTTTAAAGCTTTTTATACACTTGAGGAAAACACGCCTAGTTTCGTAATTTAAAAAGTTTTGTAAAATATGCTCCATGTAAATTTTATACTCTGAATAATCACTAATTAGGCACGAAAACTGTATGTTTTAGATCTAGTCTCGTAGAAGTTTTCATTCAAGTAATCGATGAAAACGACAATAATCCATACTTCATAACCGATCTGAGCAACGTCACCGTACTGGAAAACTCGAAAATCGGTACCGAAGTCGCCCTCATCAAAGCCCGCGATCCGGACGACGGTGACTACGGGAGGATCACTTACCTACTCGACAGAATGTCTTCTCAGGTATATCTCCAGAGAAGCCTTCGAATTTTCGCGAACGCCAAAACGCCTTTTAGGCGCCAATTAAAAGTTGGTCGCTCGATCACTCGTTTTAACGAAGGCGCCCGATAATTGCAGGGAAAGTTCGCGATCCATCCGGACAGCGGCTCGCTGACGGTCGCGGACACGCTCGACTGGGAGAGCAAGAGTTCCTACGTGCTGGTCATCGAAGCCTGGGACAATTACCAGTTCGGTTACACCGCCGGTGAATCTCGCAACGCGTTCAAGCAGATCGAGTGAGTTGTTTGCTGCACTATTGCGAGGCAGAGACGGTTCCGCGGTGCGGTAACTTTTGGCTCGATTGCGGCAACATTTGGTGTTTTTTTTTTCTCAGGGTCACCGTAATCGACGTTAATGACAATGTGCCAAAAATTGAGATTCCGGAGGGATGTGCCACCGTGTCGGAGTTTCACGACGTCAAGGAGAGTATCGTCTTTGTGAAGACGAAGGATGCGGATAATCCGATGTCGCCGAATGGCAGAACGATGATCAGGATTGTCAGCGGAAATGATTTAGGTAAATTTTTGTTTTACTACTTGAAAATAAATTCATTTATACTTATTTATGCATCGTGGTCATCTTTCGCGACTCGTCTGCGGATGACGTCATCATCCGTGACACAAGTATTGTTAAACAAAAAAATGTGAACAATTTAATATTGCATTTAGAAAGTAAACGAATAATGTTGCAACCATAATGATTTCTCACAATTCTTGTAAGCTTTTACAATTCAATATTTAAAAAAAAAACTGAAATTTATCTTTAAAAAAACAACAAAAATATATTAATAGTAATAAAAATGCTGCACATAAATATGAAGGGCATCACGGATTGCAATTTCCTGACATTTTGATGCGTTTCTATTCAAGGTTACTTCACGCTGGAACAAACTGATTACTGGTCGGCCCGACTGAAAGCCTCGGATTCTCTTCGCGGTAGATTTGGAAATTACTCCATGAAACTTGAAGTACAAGATCGTGGATCCCCACCTAACAAAGTCTACGCCACTTTAGACGTTTGCGTTGCCGACTATAATGATAACCCACCGGTTTTTATAAGTCCTCAACATAATACCACTATTAGAGTACCTGAGGTAAATAACTATTAAGTTTTTATTGTCTGCTTTTTTTTCAAGAATAAAAAGACGCTTCATTTCTTATACTTGCAATTTAGAATGTGACAGTGGGATCAGAAATTGTTCACGTCCAAGCGAAGGATGCTGATATTGGTCCAAATGGTGATGTCCACTACCGATTAAAACACGATATAGCAGGACACCATAGGTCTTTTCGAATAGATGAAAAAAATGGAACGATCTATTTAAAGTCACCGTTAGATCGAGAAATCCAGAAGTTGTATGAGGTAAAAATTATCCTTTTAGAAATTAGTAGCTACTCGCAATAATTAATAACTAATATGTTTGCGGTAATTTTCACTTAAAAGGAAAAAAAATTACAATCATTTTTCTAAGCGAACTGCAATTAATTTTTTCATTAGATTCGAGTAGAAGCCTACGACTTGGGTACCCCAACGCCATTAAGTTCCGATCTGGACTTAATTATTTACGTAAAAAACATCAACGATTACGAGCCGCAGTTTTTAATCGACGTGCACAAGGTGAACTTTACGGAAGAGCAGCCAGCGGGACTAGAAAAAGTCGTTCTTCCGGAGACCGTTGACAGGGACGAGGTCGACGAACTCGACGATCCGCCGACCAAAGTTTGTTACTTCATCGTCGGAGGAAATGACGAGAAAATGTTTGACCTTGACAGCTCCAGTCACGTATTGACGGTGAGATCGTTAATAAGTGTGTTTATTCAACGGCGTCGATTGCAAGTGATTTGTTTGTATAAATATTTGCTTTTCGTTTTGCAGACTGTAAGCTCGCTGGATAGAGAGACTAAGGAAACGTACGAGCTGATAATTAAGGCGACGGAGGATTGCATCACGATTCCGACTAATCAAACAGGTTTCGATGAGAAGGACGACACTCTGTTGAAAGCTGTGATTACTGTCAATGACATTAATGACAACGCACCTAAATTTATTAATGAAGTTTTCACTGGCGGTGTTACGACCGACGCTGATTTCGGAACTGAATTTATGCAAGTTAAGGTAAGAATGAACGATTTAAAAATAAACATATTATTTTAAATAAAGACAATGAAATGTTTCTTATAGGCTGTAGATTTAGATACTGGTGAAAATGCAGTTGTTCAATATTATTTAGTTGGAAAAATTCAGATGACCTTAACCGAAGGCTTTGATAATATTCAACTACAACCGTTTTTAGTCAACGAGAAAACAGGCGCCGTATATTTAAATTTTGATCCTCAGCGTGGAATGAAAGGATACTTTGATTTTACGGTAAATATAGATTTAATAAATTAAGCGTTATTAAATGTTTGAATTTCGAATTTTAACGAATTAACGAATTTAGGTTCTAGCAAATGATACGGACGGTCTACAAGATACGGCCAGAGTTTTTATTTACTTACTTCGAGAAGATCAAAGAGTTCGATTCGTTCTTCGACAGCATCCACCGGAAATTCGTAGCAGAATCGAACATTTCCGAGAGTAAGTTATTTTTATCAAATTTGAAACAAAAGGAACAGTATATTTAATTAATCCACAATCGGCAGCGCGTTAGGCAACGTGACAGGCGCCATAGTGAACGTAGACGAGTACAAAATTCACGAGAACCAGGACGGCTCCGTCGATAGAACGCGAACCGACTTGTATATGCACCTGGTCAATCGGCAGGACAACTCCATTCTCGAGGTGTCGGAGGTGCTGCAGCTGGTCGATCGCAATATCGAGAAGCTGGACGACCTTTTCAAGGAGTTCAATGTCCTTGACACGCAACCGGCGCAATCGCAGTCTTTGGCTCAGTTCGAGCAGGCTGGAACCACGCTTTGGCTAGCTACTTTGGCCTTGTTTCTGGCTGGTATGTTAATCGTTTGTGTGGGTCTTTGCTTGTCGCAGCGGGCTTCCTATCAGCGACAATTGAAGGCTGCCAATGCTACACCCTTTGGTACGTGTTTCGGTAACAATTTCATTTTACTTTTTAATGTGTTATCTTTGATTAAATTATTTTTACCTCGGAAGAAATTGCTTTTTGTGATTGTGTAATTTAAATATTTCTACAATGTTGCAGGCGTATCGGATTCAGAATTTTTAAGAGGTCCGGGAAGGGTTCCAAACACGAATAAGCACAGCGTGGAAGGCTCTAATCCTATTTGGATGCATGCTTACGAAAATGAATGGTTCAAAAGCGATGAATCAATCAGGTAAGTTCAATAAATAACATTTTAAATCGCTTCGAAATTTCAATTACAAGTGGCTTCTATTTTAGTCATAATTCTGAAAGGGATTCCTTGGACGAAAATGCTGTAAATAATGAGGAAATTATGAATGAAATTAACACGAACGAAACATCAACGGAAGACAAACCTTATTACACCCAGCAAAGAGTTACCTCAATTTTCAGGTACTATTAAAACACATATATATTAAAATTAATATTTTACTCTTCAAAATAACTGCTGCAATGAATAAGTTTAAAAATGTTTTCATACAGTGTGGAAGGAACAACGATTGAAACAACGACAGACGAAGCCAACGACGGTAGCAATTCAAGTCATCGATCTCCAGTTCATCGAGGTCACAATCAGGTGCTGAATAATCCAATTGTTCGGAACATTGAAACAACAGAGCTCTGACAGTTCCGAATAAGAAATAGAAAGATAAGGAGACGAAAAGAAGCGTTAAGAAAAATAAGAACAAACTTTTGTACATATTTTTAAATTTTTTGGTATGGCGTATATAGAATAGTAGACAACAAATACAAATTTATTTATTTATATAGAAGATGTATAATTTATTATTTTTAAGCAGATCTCGAAGATTGTAGATATAAAGATTTATAGAACTGGTATTACTGACTTAAAGTACGTATTTGATGAAGTACTGCGTTTTACCGAAATAATAATTTAGCTCTAAGTGAATCAAGTCTGTAAATATGACTCGCCAAAATCGACGAACATCGAATTAAGGAACGAATTTTTACCTTTGTAATACTTTTTATAACGAAATAAATAATGAGCATCGTTAACAGTTGTATGAAATTTTATAATTATCCAAAATCCTTACATATCAAATTACGCTTATTTAATTGTTAATTTCAGATCACTTTCAATAAGTTTTGTTAATGCGATAAATTTTATATTTTATTCTATATTTTACATTACAAAATATAATAAGCATGTAATGAAGCTTTTAAAAAAACGAAACTTTAAAAAAAAATAGAATATGATATTCTGATTATTAGAACTTTCATTCTTTCATCTTCTTAAATAAATAAATTGAAAATAGTGTCAAGATTCAAGATGAGACAATTTTCGAATCCCCGCCCGTCAAGAGGACAACCTACACGCTGTGGACGGCGCTCATACCAACAAATTCTTGGCGGCCGGCGGAACTGAAACAGTGAAGTAGGGAACAGGTAAGAGGCAAGCAGTTTTGTTGGACAAAATACTTTACGGATATAATATAATTCAAATAGAGGTTTTTTGGTCTTTTAATATTCTTTAATCTTCATGACTATTTGTCTTTATTGTATATTTTATTTTTTATTTAAAATGACGCTGTTTGAAATTTTGAATATGCGTCTCTATCTCTAATTTGAAATTTCAACCACTAGGTGTCTCTTCCACACCAGCAAATTCTCAGAAAAAGTTAGGTGCGATTAATTGTTACGCTTGTTTTCTAACATGGCGTAGATTAACAGCGGCGTACTTTGTCATCACGTGAAATGTTTACACTGATTTAGTGATTTAGTAAGCTTTCTGATTGGTTTAAAAATTATAGATTTAGATTTATGGACAGTATTTAGCAAAGTTTCAACTTTAATTATAGGCGAAATAAGAAATTTTTTCGCGTGCGCGCAGACCTAATATGAACCGGTTTGATGATCCCAACTTTCTGCGAGCAAGAATGAACGGTAAGAAAGCAACTATAATGTAATTCTTCGTGCTTTTTAAATGATTTATCAAATTCTTCAATGAATTAACTTTTCTATCTATGTAGAAAATGTATATTTTCAAATTTTTCTAAGTTGTATGTTTAGTTATAAAACTTCTTTGTTTGTAAACATTGGTATTGGCAGTTGCTATGATTAATATCAACATTGTCATTTGTGAAATTAAAAAGATAATTTTATATTATTTTATAGGAGTACCAGAGACTGACGATCAACAGCGCATGAGATTCCAAGTAGAATTGGAATTCGTGCAATGTTTGGCAAATCCAAATTATCTAAACTGTAAGTTTCATCTAAAAAATAATATGAATAAGCAATAGTTATTTATTTAAAATAGAATTTTAATTTAATTTATATTTTTTTACAGTTTTAGCTCAACGAGGCTATTTTAAAGACTCGACTTTTATCAACTACTTAAAATACTTACTATACTGGAAAGAACCCGAATATGCAAAATATTTGAAGTATCCAATGTGTCTTTATTTTCTCGATTTGCTGCAATATGAACATTTTAGAAGAGAAGTAGTTAATGCACAGTGCACTAAATTTATTGATGACCAGCAAATTCTTTTATGGCAACATTACACAAGAAGACGCACAAGACTCTTGCAAACAGCAGCTGAACAACAAATACAACAACACAATCCTCAACAAAATAATGGAATCACTCAGCCAAAAGTGCTTTAAATTGTGTTTATGACTGAATGAATGTGTTTTATTTAAGTCAGAATGGTGGTTAAAAGTAACGATGAAGAACAAGAATAAATTTTAAACTAAAATTACTTTGTTCCTAAGGATCAGTGGCCAATGGTCATAGGTTCTTCTGTGATAACGCATTAATAAAGCAGTTCTTATATTTATTAAACATCTTTGCACATTTTTTATTTAATCCTTTGTATAAGATAAGGCATTTTAATTTGTTATTTTAGTAAATAAAGCATGGTAAATTATCTTCATCAAATTTATAATTAAATATGAAAACTATGTTAAAATTTAATGCATAACAATTTATATTTTTAGTTGCATATACTCAAGTTGTTTTCATAAGGCTAAGCTAACAAAGCAATAATTAAAAATTGATTAAATTCAATCGACTAATATTACACTTTTAAAATATGCAATGTAAGTTAATATTTATAGTTAAGTGAATTAATACTACACTAATTTGTATAACTTCTTAGACAAAATAATTGTTAATTTTTACACAACTATAGGAATGATACTTTCTTATAAGACACTTCGTACAACTATTATATTACAATCTTTAGCTACACAAACACTTTGGTTTCTCAGCCGCATCCTTATCAATTATATTTACAGTTACTTTAGCTTGCAATCAAACATCAACCAACATCTCTTTCAGTCCATATACTTTTCATATCATTCCGGGCTCTTATTTTCTGTGAAATTGACGATGATGCCGTTGCCGGCGTCGACCCAATCTTCGGAAAATAGCTTGTCCCGCAGAACTTCGGGATCCTGCATGCTTTGCTTGCCCTTTCGTCCCAGGCACTTGGCTTCCGCGGCGGAGTCCGGCAAAACGGTGTGCGACGTCTCGGGAAACAGCAGGGGCAGCATTGCTATGCAAATGCAAACGATTCCAATTGAGAACCACGGCAGTTCCTGAAATAATTTTTGGACTTTGATTTGAATTCTTACGGGGTTTTTAACTTTTAAGTATAGATGCTTTTTATACTTACCGATTGGAGAATTTGTAATTTGAAGATAAGAGGCTTCAGTAGGCCTCCGAGCATTTCGGCGCCGACGCAGAGCCCGACTCCGGTGCCGCGCGAAATCGTTGGGAAAAATTCGATTACTAGGAGTCGGAGGATGAAGAAGGAACCGATGTTCGCTACTCTTCCGACTGTGACGATTGTTGTTCTAATGCGCGCTGAAACAGAAGCAAATGTCTTGAGTATAATTTGACTTCAAATTAATATTATTATTTTATATGACAACTAATATAATGATTGTTCATTTTACGCTGTTTATAAATCTGTGAGTATACTGTTATTAAACTATATACATAAATATAATGCCAATCGATTTCAGTCAAAATCTTGCGTAATTTTCTACTAAAAACTAACTCGACGATATAAAAAGAAAAAAAAAGGCACTCACCGATGCGCTCGACAGGTAGGTGAAGACCTCCGAGCATGAGAACGCCGAGGGCGATCAGTGCGGCTCCCACGACGACCTGCAGGATGCAGAGCGGCCAGCGTCGGCCGCAGCGCGACGTCACTATCAGGTAGGCGAAGAGGAAGGTGCCGACCTCCATGCCGGCGGCTATCGTCAGCGGGACGTGCCGCGGGCCGCTCGGCCGCTGCTGCGGCGACACGACGAACGCGTGGAACGCCGTCGACGAGGAGAACCTGAGACGGAGATGAGTTCGTTAGGCTCCTTTTGGTTTTTTATGCTATTTGTAATGACCACTAAATTATAGGCTTGGTATGCTAAGTGTTCTGGGATTATAGGAACATTTTACAGTAGCTTGTCGTAAATAAGAATTAGAAATGATTGCTTAATTTAGGTAAATTATAAACTAAGTATAGAGAAAGTCAAAAACTCTGTTTTGTTTAAACAGTCATTAGAGAAACACAATAAATCCTATTTTATATTTAAAAATATAAGTAAGTATGTAAATCAATGATGTTTATTAATTAGATATAAAAAGCCTTGCATCGCTATAAAATAAACGATTTAAGAACAATTTCCGCAATTCTCACCACAAGCACATGAGCATCAAGCACGAGGAGCCAATGAACCTCGATTCGAAAAATCCCATTCTCTTCCTCCGCCCGTCGCTGCTCTCGTCGTTAACGAGCGCCTCCTTCGTCACCAAAAGGTACGCCGGCTCGTTCTCGTTCTCGCTCCTGCCGTTCGTCGGAGGGCTCTTCTCGTCGGCGACGACCATCAGAGACGCCCTGGCGATCTCCTCGATATTCAGGTCGCTCGGCAGACTCGACTGCTCCCCGGCTGTTTCCTCCGCGTTGCCTTGGAACAACAAAATTCAGTTTTCATTGCCGACCGCGAACCGTAAGAAAGGAGAGAGGAAAATTATATCTCTCTCATTTTCAGCTGAAAATGGCGCGAGTGCCTCTTTTTCCCGACTACAGCTGGCATAAAAGGCAAGAGAATCCTTACTGCGAGGTGCGCTCGAGTCGTTCAGGAGTTCCTTGGATTCCTCGAGCGATTTCTCAACGTCGCCGGCGCTTTTGGCGTCGGCGACCAGGCGCGTTTTCCTCAGAGGCTTCTGCGGCTTCTCGCGCAGCTCGTCGCCCCGTTGTTGCTGCGCGGTCGTCGTTTTCGCGTCGTCGCCTCGAGTCCGCCTCCTCCAGCAGCGGAGCCCGTTGTAGTTGGCGATCCTCTCCAGCAGCAGCTCGGCCTCGGTCGACTTGCCCTTGGCGAGCAGCCATCGCGGTGACTCCGGTATCATCCTGAAAAATTCGAGGGGTGCAGGATAATTGCAGCTGGAAATCGGGGTTTCGTTCGGGGAACACAGTGTTTGCAATGCAATTTTTGCACGTAATCTTTCTCTTTATCTTTGAGACGTCACTGAACTTGAACTCTCGACGAGTCACTTTAACGTATTTACCGAGAGTAAATACTGCACGACGATATACGGAGAGAGATTGTAAATAAAAAGCACTTAGGTGCCTCGAGAACGCTCGAGTGCCTTTTCCGCTTACACGAGTTCTCATCTCTGGAATCGTCAAAAAGAAGTCGATATTGCGTCAGTTAGCAATGATAATTACCAAATGTACAGGACAGTAACGGCCGTTGGCACCGAGACGACCAGCTGAAGGATCCTCCAGTCTGGAAAAGCGTAGCTGAGACCGGAGAGAATCACCAGACCCAAGGCTCTCATCGACAGCACCGTCAGTGCTACGAGGGTACGGAACTTGGTGGGGAAGAGTTCCATGCACAAGATAAAAGTACAACTTTCAAGGCCCTGAATGAAGAAGCCTTGAAGTGTTCGAAATATTAAGAAAAGCTCGTACTCCTGCAAACAAATAATAGAGAATATTAAACATTGTAGCTTCTTGATAAGATTTTTCAATTCCTTAAATTATATTTTTGCGTATGTGATTGAAAAAAATATGTCCCTTGGTTCGGTAACATATTTTAATTGATCCCAAGTAAATCAATGATTCATAAGCCGCAAAATATGATAATTAATTTTATTCTTAACACCCAACGAGTCTCATAATTACACCACAAACCTTTTCTGCGCGCTTAAAAAAAATGTTCTCCATTCCAAAAAAAAGAAAAAAAGAACCGCCGATCAATCATCACCTGCACGACATTGAGCGCGACCGCCATGGCCCCCTGGGCGTAGAGGCAGATGGCGAGCACCGGCAGCCTGCCGATGCGATCCGCCACCGTCCCGGCGACGAGACCTCCCAGCATCAGTCCGGCGAAGTAGACGTAGCTCGCCGTCTGGAGCAGGTGTTCCCTCCCGCAGACGAGCTGCCACTCGGTGGCCACGCTGTGCTCCGCCGCGGGCTCGAAGGCGTAACGGCCCGGGCAGCCGGACTTCGGGCAGTCGTACGTGTAGTTCCGCACGTCGACCTCCTCCCCCTCCTGGATCGATTCCTGCGCAACACGTAGGAAGAGAAATTTCGTTGATTTTCCATGGGTGATTATTCGATTAGCGAGGCTAACCGGAGCGCGGGGACGATCGGTAAGGCGAGGCCGCGATGGCTTAGGGCCCGATGGAGGATCGAATTTCCACGGGGATCCAATTTCGAGGTGAATTTTTTTTTTAGGGCATATTAGACGCGAGGATTGTTGTGGTGAACGGTATGCGTCGCCTTTTCAAATTGATATAAATGCCGTTCGCCGAGTGAATGAAGCTCCTTCGGCGAATAAAGATTTTTAATAGAGGATTATGTATTATCTGCTCGGGGATCTACATCACGTACGAGAGTTATCAGATCCAAGCAATGCAGTGTATAGATAGGAATAATAATTTTTATTGGCTTGTAGGTTTCTCGGATTTTGCAGTTTATCATAGAAATGAATGAAGCTGATTCGAAAAGGTATAGAAACTTGACAGATCTGATAGCGAGGATCGTTGTTTGTATCTAAATAACAAAATAATGCTATCGGTAAATTCTTGAGAAATCTGGCGAAGTGGTAAGGAACAATAGCAGTTATAAGGATGATTTAACTATTACATTATTATACTGTCGTTAAAATTCTTTTAATGTTAACGATATCGATATCGCTAATACAATAAAGACACAATAACGATTTTTATTGCATTAATATCTAATCAATAATTCCATTCTCCGAATAAACTATATTAGAATCTAAAATAACGCCGATGACTAATGCATCGACAATAAAAGTTACAACAACGCGACGAGATACATATGTATACATACGATTGTAAATATTTTCTAACAAACGCACACTTCGCCGCCGACGTATCGCATCATTTGAATTAGACGACTCGATCGAGAGCTCGGCGAAGCTTTGGGAATCTTAATGGCGGAATTTGAAAAACAAGGCGAGGTATTGTCAGTCTTGTCACATTTGCGGAGGAATTCGAACGTGCGCTCCGACGACTGTGGCTCTCGTCGTCGCGTTTCGCGATCGCTTTTGCGCCGAGCGCCGCGTCTTTCAGCGGAGAGGAAAAGATCGCTCTTCGGAGTACCAGCAGTGATAAATAGTTAAAACATTGGCGGTTAGGCGTTTGAAGCATTGTTCTGGGAATAAGTGGATTCTAATTGATCAATGCAAAGAATGAGTGGCGCTTTTCCTACGTGAGCAGAGCGAGCCAAAGGTTACGCAAAAATTGCGGTCTCTCGCGCGTTAAGAGGGCCGTAAAATTTTACCAGTTAGCGCGTCTTTTTTTAAAATGCCTCTTACGTTATTAATTGCTGCGCATTTATCAGGTATTAATGTGTGAAACTGCGGCTAACAGCGGGAGGAATGCAGTAGTTTGTGTTTTGATATTCGCCGGCCGGTGTGTCTTCGTACGCTAATAATGGAATCTGCATATAAAATTTAACAATTCTCATCACTAATTGGCATAAAATTAATCGAACAAACTCTTTTTTCAAACAAAAATCATTTTTCCGCGAATAAAAATTGTCCGAAAAGTCACTTTCCTTATATAATGAAGTCTCATCAGCTTGTTTCAAAAACCTTAAAAAATAACGACTTCGCTTTAAAAAAAAACCTATTTAATTCTACGGCGAACAACCGAGATCCCGAAACCCCCGAGAGCCCACTCACCTCGCAGCGAAACTTCGGCGTGTACTTGTAAAAAACGCTGAGCGTGTGGCTCATCGCGACAATGACGAGATTGACAGCGAGCAGCAGGAGGGTGAGGACCTGGTACCCTCCCAGCTTGACCTCCTCGGCCTTCATCCTGCGGCTCCTTTCTCTCTCCTGCGGGGGCGCACAATGATATACTATCACTCGATAAGCACAATTCGCGGGGACGACGGAGCTTCGTGTCTGCTTCGGAGGAGCGGAGCGGCGGCGCGTTCGTTCCCCATGGGAGTGAGCGAGGCACTGCGCGAGAGGCGCCGCCAGTCGCGAGGAATATTGTCGCGCGCGCGCGCCGAGAGCGCACCGAGCGCGATGATGATCCTCTCCCGTAAGGACGCCGAGGCGCGCTTATTTTTTTTACCGCCGAGCGAGGACAGCCGAGCCGCATTGTTCGCAGCCGCCGCCGCCGCCGCCGCTGCCGGTGTCGTGTGTCCGAGCTTTCGTCATCGATTGCTTATTGGAATTTTCAGGAGGGGGAGGGACGGAAGGTCCTCGCCGCGAGAGGGGCTTTCCGGTTTCCGGGAGGATTTTAATGAGGATGCGACGAGGTCTTGTTTATCTGCCGATGCGGCTTTAGCTTTTTGCTGGGTGGAATGATTATTCTTTTTGCTGATTTGCTGAAATGCATACATTTGTTTGAGCTTGCAAAGTCATGATTAGAGCCTAACAAAGTGTTGTATTTATTAGTATAAATTTTTAGTATGAACATTAATTTAAATGCATTTTGTATAGGTTCTTATGTTTTTTTTTCTTGATTTTAAATAATTTTTTACTATAAGTTTTGTTGAACAGTAAGTTTTAGTAAATATTGCTAATAATTTAGTGCTCTTAAATCGTATTATTCTAGAGATCTTAATAAACTAGCTTTAAAAATAAATGAAATTACTATTTAAATTAACGAAAACTCTGTGGCATTTAATATATTCAAAATGCGAGCTGTTCCAAGAAAATTCAATTAAAGAGAAGCAGTACTCTTATTAGACCCCCGCTGGTAGATTTATGAATGAAAAATCCCTGCAAGGCTCCCCCACTCCCCACCTCAATTCGCCCAAAAGGCATTCATGAATTTTGATCGTCTCTCCTTTGATACACCTCAAAGCACATCATCCGATCCGAAGCAAACCTTATATTATTCCAACCGGATTCAAACGAAACTCTCGACTTCCGAGAACCGCCCCGCTGCACCTCCGCAGCCTCGGGCCGCTCGACAAAAGTGACTGGTATCGCCAAGCCCCGCGGAGAACAAGCAGCCGTCCATCAGGCAAAAAAGGAGCTGGCGAACATCGTCCCACGCGGCCGCGATTTTCCGTGGCTTCCAGGCCTACACGGGGACTGCCTCGGTGCAGCTCGATCGCTCTCGTCGGGTCTATGAACTCGGGGCTCCTTGCCTATCTCGCCTCGGTGCCGCGAAGCGCTTTGGAACTTTGGCGTACGTGCGGTGACCGCAGATAGGGCGCGAGGGCCCATTTCCTTTGGGCTGCGCACTCTACGTGCGTAGGTGAGCCGGCAGGATGGCCGCGGAGAAAAGTTCCTGCCGAGCTGGTATACTGGACGTTTCGCGTGGGATTTGCGAGTTTGCTAAGGCTGGACGTTCTTGCGGGAGGCTGGTGGGGCTGATTTTAATTGCTGCTATCGACCGGCGGTAATGCGATGTGGATAGTAGAGATTTTATTTATTATTATTTTTTTTTTAAGAGTAAGTGAAATTTTACGGATTCACGGGAGTATTTTGGTTGCAATTTTTCTTGGCTAATTGGATGTGAAAAAAATTGTTTTATTTAAACCTAAAGCTGCGCTAAAACAAGATATTTCTTGAAAGTTTCTATTTATCGCTTAATTTTTTTAAATTACAATTGACATCTTGAGCTAAAAAGAAGTTATTTTTGCATCACTTGCTATTTATCCTCAAAAATAATTTCACGGTTCATTTTAGTTTCAAAAGCAAGCGTAATACTCTATTCAATAATTTTTTATCATCCCTAACGAATCGTTTAAGAAGAAAACAAAAGCGTCATAAGAGAGTCCTCCAAGTTTACAAGCTAAGCTAAGAAATCCCGGCAGAACCCAATCGCAAAACAGACTCGATTCCAACACCGACCAGACTCCCGAAACCGAAAGCGCCTCGCGTCAGCCTCCAAGTCGTCCGCTCGTACCCCGCCTGCATCCACTTCCTCGCTCTTTATCCCTGAAAGCTCGAAACGCGCGCGTCGATACGCCACACCGGAAGAGCGATCGCGCGCATTATATGCGCGCAAAGTGCGTAAGTAGCCATGGGCGCGCGTGCGCGATAAGGTATGTATTTCCTTCGTTTCTGGCACTACTTGGCTATGCTCGGGGCGTCGCGTCCGGTATACACCCGCGGCAGCGCGCGCACGCTTATATCCTGTCCTCGCGCGCGCGCACGGATACTTTTACGGCAGCCCCGAGTGCGTCTCTCGAGCTTATACGATTTGCTCCTAAGCCGCGGCTATTGACGCATTATCCCGCGAGGCCTCTGACGGCGAGGCCTCGCGGGAGGAGGGTGAGACGCGGGCTTTTGGCGCGGGATATCGCCGATGAAGGTATGGAGGTTGGCTAGGTTTACGATCAGCCCTCGAAGGGGTTTTTAGAGTGAAAGACGATTCGGTGGCGTTTCTGAAAATCCTTTTTTAACCTTTATTTTTTAAGTTAATTTTGTAAGCCTGTAACGAAGAGCTGATTCGGAAATCTTGAACTTAACGAACGCATTCATCCATTTTCATGCTGCATCCGATGCATAAATATTTATGGATTTAATTAAATTTCATTGTGTCAATGATATTCATTTTTAATCAATAAATTATAAAGTGTTGTGCGCACCTGTTTATTAGCAGTTAATTAGAAGCGACATTTTCAACTCGGACTTCTTTATTTTGGAAAATTGTTTGATTTCAGGAAACAATTACGAAAGCTAAATGACATTTTCATGATGTTGAAGCCAACTTAAATAGGTCAAGACGTACCCTTTTTTATTCTTTACCCAGCTGTGACAAATGAATTCCTTGACCTTCGCACATATTTTTTGCGTTATGAATTATGCTTACATACCAATCAATAACAAACAAAAGTAACAATTTTACTTACAAAATATTCTCCATTTTTATAAACTAATTCGATTTATTTAAAATCAATTGCAAAAACTAGGAATCAAAATTATTTAACAGTAAAGAAAATTTGTTAAAATATAAAATATCATTTTAAATTGGGCGAGAAATTTTGTAATGTAAATAGTAAACGTAAAAGCTTGTTTAAAATCTTGTTCTCAAAACGTCATCGAATACCTTTAACTAGGACAAGCACATTCCGTGAATGAAACCGAAGAAAACTGTACCAAAAAATCCTTTACATTCGTTGCGCATCTCGCGTTTTACCTAAAACATGCTACCTGCCATTCAAGTAAACGTGAAAATTTGACAGAACCGTTTGAGACCTTAGAAATATGTCAAAATTACCATTTTGTGTTCCCGATCCATTATAATGAAACAAATACTTTGTATAAACACCGTCAACAAACAAATATAGTATTCGATTGCATTGCGATTAAAATGTAAACGTAAGCGTCTAGGTAATTTTTATAATGATTTACACGTTGTGATAGATGGAGGCTTTTCTTGCTATGATTAAGTTCGTATAAAAGTAAAAAGTCCAAGGACGTAGTTATTACGAGAAAATAAATGAAAAAGAAAAAAAACTGTAAAAATCTTTGCACGTAATAATTAATTTCAGTTTCATTTATTTATGATTGTTGATTTTTCTTAGAAACGTGATTAAAATCAGACAAATCGAGAGGAACATTTTGAAATCGACTGCTTAATGGTTCAACATAAAAAAACATTCCGACAAACTTTAAAATTTACTTATTTCTTTTTAACGCAAATAATTTTCATTGATCAACAATAATAACACTAAGAAGTTATAATTGACCAGAATTTACCCGCCCGATTAAAATTAAGTGCATAATAGCTAAGAATTGCACGTCGGACAATTTCTGACGAGAAAACTCCAAACGTAATGTTACAAATTCGTGCATTGAAACAAGTATCGTCTTAATTTGCCAGAGCGCGCACGAGAGTAATTTCTCCGCGAGTCTCGCCCGTCTTGCATGTGACAAGAAAATTGTACCCCGGCATCAAAACGAGCGAGAAAGCTCATTACAAAGATGCTTTTGTTAGGCTCTCTCTAATGTCCCATTGGATGTACAGACTCGGGCAAAACTGCAAGTATAATCTATAAATATTCCTCTAAAGACCCGAGTGGACAAATTTTCTTTGCCAAATTTTGCGAAACACTGACAAACACTGCCGATCCTTGCTAAACAATGCCAAAAATTGCGTATTGTAGTTATTTCGGACATTTAGCAGTGCTAGGCAGTAATATAAAAAATTTGACAAGAAATTGAAATTTTTTTTACGAAAATTTGCCAAGTTGTTCATAAATTTTTGTAAAAAATGCTCAATACTGTCTAATGTTGCCAAACGTCCGAAATACTATAGTTAGGTAGTATTATGCAGTGTTCTGCCCGAAACTGGCAGTATTTTACAAAGTTTGTAAAATTTTCCATTTTCGCTAGGGGAGTATTACTATTACTATGAAATTTCTCGTTTGGACAGCATTATTTTTAAGCCGTATAGATCCAGGATCCCGTACTAGGTCGCAATACAAAGAATCTCGGTGCCCGTTTTCAGGTGTAATGCATCACACTTCCCATCAACCACCGCATCCTTTAGCCTCTTATGGTTACCCAATACTCCCCCGGCAACCAAAACTGCTCGATCGTCCGCGCCGCCGAGCTCTCCTCCCGGACTGTACCGCGATCCTTCCGCAAAAGGCCGCGCGGCGCTCGTCGTAGGTGGCTGTGCGTCGCGGGCATAATCCACACTCGCTCGACGCGACGACTCATCGCGTCTAATTGCCGGCGTCGGGCCGCCGCGCTCCTTGTTTATATATACTGGCGGCGCTCGCGCGCGCCGCCGCCACCACCGCGGGGAGGGAAAAAGCGCGCCAGAGAAATATACTACAGGCCCCGCAGGTGGAAGACGCGCGATGTAGGCCGCCGGCGACGTGACATCCTCGCGCGTCCAGTTCGCCGTATGATTTATGGAAATGGGGTGAGCTTATTAGACGCGCGGAGATATGTGGGCCATCGGCCGTAGGGCCGAGTATATTCAAATTCGAGCTGGATCTGGTATTTAAAGTAGGTATTATGCCTCGCTAAATATACAATAATGCATAATCTTTTGGGCGCGCGCCTATTGGAGCTGTTACTTAGTCGACAATGTTGTTACGTGATTTTTGTTTTAGGTCATTGGGTTACTGGTATCTTACGTTTTATGTAGAACATTTTATTATTCGATTGAGATAATTTATGTTTATTTTATCGCAGTCGCTTTCGCAGATTAATTTACCTTTTCTAAAAGTAATTGTATGCGACTTCGCTAATAAAAGAATAGTTTAAAAAACACCTGAATGATAGTGCAAAGTTGACTTCCGACAGTGTTTACATCACGATACTACTCGCGCCCAGCATCTCTACCAGCTTATATCCAACGCGTCACTTTCTTACTATGCCAATGCTGAAAAAGCATAGTCCCAATGACGAGTAAATTGCAAGTTTGTCAAATTTCCATTCAAACATTTCCGCGCACAAACTCACAACGTTTGCCGGCCGGTTAACATTATTACTGCAGGTTCTCGCGTTCGAAAACGGCGTGCGCGAAAAAAATGCCGGCGCATCATTGTGTCGAGGCATGTAGCGTTTATGAAGTAACGAATAAAATTTGCAATCACAATAAGTGGCCTAAGCAAGCCGGGCAATAAAATTTCTACACCATAAACACAATTTAAGTACTCCTCCGTGTTATGAATGAGAAGCGAAATGACTCACGGAGATAAAAGAGGCGCACGCACAGAGGCGAGGGGAGAGAAAATACTTAATGCCCGCTGAATAAATCTAGGATGAGCAGCCAGAGAGAGAGAGATTTTTAAACCCCGATGCGAATATAATGGGTTAAAAGACTGCGCGTAATGGCCGCGGCATTTAACGGACCGATCACCGGTGGAAGAACATCTGTCGGCGCACTTTTACGTTGTACACGGCGTTTCCCATGTTTTTTTTCTTCTCGGAAAATGCGCGCGGCTTTTTTTCATAATATCGCAACATTTATATCCTTCATTTACCCCGAGATGATTCGTCGTAAACGCGCGTGGCGAGCAAACAATTTAGACATAATTTTCAGCGCGATCGCCGAGGAATTTTTTTTTTTTTACTTTCACGCGCGTCTGAAAAATAATGGCTCGAGAGAGAGAAGAGTTTCTAGAAGTTGATAAAGTGAGGAAAAAGGTCTGCTTAGGATTTCACACCGCTCGATTCTTGAAAGGAAAAAAATAGACTCGTTAGTTCGCCGAGATTCACTCTAGTAAACACTTTTTACTATTCAACGTATTCGAAATGTTAAGAGTTTTGTAGCAAAATAAAGCTACACTTTCGTTTCATTTTCATTTTTACAAAGTGTTTTATTAATTAAAAATGTTTTACAATTTTAACGAAAGTAATTGAAATTATATCAGACGTTAATAATGCATTTGCCTTGCTGATCGAACTCATTTTATTATACATGTCATTACAATTTGTAATTTGTTGTTTACAGTTTAAAAACTGATACAATAGTTACTTTGCGCCATTAGAATTCTAAAATGACTTCTTGGTAAACGATAAGAAGAATTTCGCCGAAGGAAACAATGAAATCGTTAATACTTTCAAAATAATCTTGGGACTATCGTTGTCGCAAACCACAAGCCATAAAATAATTAGCATTCTTATCTTTAAGGAAAAACATGATCTACGATTACGTTTCCGATGAAAATATATATTTGCAAGTGTAAAGGAAAAGAAAGCCATCAAATGCGCATAACGCTAATGATTTCCCTTCCTAAGAAAACCTCTCGCAGATAAATTATGTTTCCCGCCAAATACGAGAGTTTCATTTAAATCATAACCACCCTATCCATCCAGAAACTCTCCTCGGCCGCCTCGCGAGTCCGGCAGCCTCTTCCTTTTTCCTCGCTTAAAACAAACAGCGGCATCGAATCGTTAAAAAAAAAAGCCCCTCTCGTCCCAATAAGCAGGCGCATCCTTCCGCTTTCCCACCCAGGCGCAATTACCCTATACACCTACTTAGATATCGAGCGCAGCCGTCCGAAAAAGCTTCGATTCCTCCCGAGCCTGCACGGAGGCGAAAAAAGGTGCGCGCGATCTATCGCGTGCTGCGGTCGTCCTCGTCGTCGTCGGGCGTTTTTCCCCGCGCGCCGCCGCGGCCTGCGCCCAATACCGTTACCCTCTCTCGAAATGATAAAAGCGCGTTCGAAAAAAAAGGAAGAGAGAGAGAGAGAGAGAGAGAGCGCGGCGGGAGAAGAGAGGAGAGAAGCGCGCCGCGGCGCTTTGCGAGCTGTTCTGTTCTGCCTCAGTCGGAGCGCGTCGTCCGTCCGATCAAGAAGCCGGAAGCCTTGTTCTCACCTGCGGCCTTTTTTTCCTACTCGGCTCTTTCGACCGACCGTATATACTTTTCGAGGAGACCATGGAACGAGTTGCGAGGTTCGCCGCGCTGACGCTCGGAGTTTGCTTGGCTGTGAGTATTATATTCATGGGCTGACTTTTCGGGGCGGAGTTCATTTTACGGCCGGAGAGCTTGACATTCGGTGAGAAACGAATAATAAGCTCAGTAGAAACAATATCAAACTGTTTGCGGTTCGAGGGGAAATACGCCCGATTATTTGGAGCATAAACGTCGTAAATAAAGTGCGCGCGTGACTTGAATTATATTGTGACGAGAGAGTCGGATCGGAATATCGTCTGCTAGGACAGACAAGCCAGTAGATGCATGCCGGTTTTTACGCTTTATGGCTCTTCTCGCGGAGATGCATTGATCTGTGTGTGTATGCAAGATGAGTTGTGATCGGAATGGTTGCGAGTATTCTGCGGATTAGAAAGGATACGTTTCTTATGGTCTATTTTCACGGTAAAAAAAAGTTATGGAATGGATTTCACAGTTTTTCTAGAGAAACGAATCTTCCGAGCAGATTTATTTCTTTTAAGATATGCAGAAGTTGACAAAACTTATGTTAATTAATGAACGTAAACAAATGATTCAATTTGAGAAGGTAAAATTATAGATGTACATACTATTACAACTGTTTCTTTATTTATGAATTTAAATAATGCTTTTTTAACTGAAACTTAATTATTAAGTGTGAACAGTGAACATATTCAATTACATAACACTGTTTATTACAAACTTATTAGTTTGGAAAAAAGTACATATATATACTTAATTCCAAAATTTAAATTTCAACTCGAAATAATTAAGGTCAAACCCACAATAAATCTATACCCAATCAAACGTCCTCCCATCCCGACCAGTGTCAAGCAATCCGCTATAAAAAGAAAAAAACTGCGAAATCATTCTAATCCAATCGTTCCTCTCTCTCACTTCAGCTGTCGAGTCTAGTTTCGGGCGAGTCGCAGCTCCAGGCGCAGGACTCCCGACGCCTGGCCCTGCAGTCCAAGGAGACGACGCCGGTGGACTTCATGCGGATCTTCGTGATGAGGCTAATCTTCGGCATCGCCTCGGCGATGGGCCTCGGCGAGAACCTCTCCAACTTCCTGGGCGGCGTGTTCGTGCCTCCCGGCGCCGACTACGAGGACGAGTACGACTTCGTGCCCGACCTGTTCTAGCGGGACAAGGCGCCGAACGGTCGGTACCAAAGGGGATATTCGCGACGTGTGCCGCGTCGCGAAAAAAAAAACTGGTTTTCGTCGAAATCGTCGAGGCGACATCGACGGACAGCTGCTTTGGCGCTAGGAGTGGGGGAATTTTTTTATACGTAGGATTTTTGTAAAAAATGACCTTCGGAATTGGCGGATCGTTTTTTGCGAAAATCAGATTATGTTTTTGTACATTTTTTTATACTGGTAGAAATATGAAGGATTGCTGGTGAAAAAAGTTTTATGAAAAAAAAATAACTAACTTACGAATGAGTCGTAAAATAATCATTTTTCTCCTAGGATTAGCCATTTTTTCACTCAAACTTGAATCAGAGTTAGTAAAGCATTTGTTCATCAAATTTTTTAAATAAAAATTAAACGACAATAATTCAAAATCGCTCCCAACGCGACAAAAAATGGCTAACATTATTTCTACCAGGGTACGACTTAGCACAATAATTTATTACCTAACTATTTATTTATTTATTAAAAAAAAAGGAATCCTAACCAGAGAATCAAAAACCATGTAAATTATCGATCTAAATCTGTACATAACTTATTTATACCATATTTATTGTTAATAAAAAGCCCAATGAGTCAAGAAAGCAAAGCCTCACGCTCGTAAATAACCTCCCCCCACCACCCAAGGTATCAAAAGTCCATTCCACCATTTACGGAGATTAATACGTTTTTCTCGCTCGGCGGCGCGCGCGGTTGGAGAATCGAAGCAGCGCCGGGTGCCGTTACATTCTTTTCAATCGTATATAGGCTCGCTTTGACATTTGAACGAGTCGCGCGCGAGAGCGTTTATGAGTCCGTTAACGGTAAAGCTCGCGACACGCGCGCGCTAATTGCGTGCGTAAACCTATGAGCCGATAGCGAGGTAAATGCGGGGGGATTGATGAGCTCTCTCGTCATCACTTTCGCACGTTCCTGTAATCACGCGACGGAGGAGAGGAATATATATGGCTTATTCGGTCTGCTCGGAGGAGGACGAGGAGGGCAGGTAGGTGGGACGTTCGCACGTTGCTGCATTGTGTCTGGGTTTGTTTTATTTAACTTAGTAAGGTGCTTTAATTCAGTAACATAATAACCTAATGACATACAATGCGGTATTTCCTTTGTAGAATTGTTTAATTATTCGAGGAGTGTAGTGCGGTTTGAATCTCGATTCTTTATTTAGCAGTTTCATTTGTCAGAATGTTATGACGTTAAAGTATAATACACCTTCATTTACTAATGTAACGATGAACTTCTTTTGAGTGATTAATTGACATCAGCTTAATTTTAATTTCTTTACCCCGAAAATGCCTTTATAATAGAAACTATTGAAATTAACATGAAAATTTTCAAAACTGTTCGTTTAAGAATGAAGTTAAATTAAATTTTCTGTCTGTTTAAAGATTTAACGAATTATACTGAAATATATTCTTCGAAGCACTTTCATGTCAAGGTGCGCTAAAACGGACGACAAAGAGATAACTGACAATAGGAGCGCGATGTCAGCGTTTACCTTTTCTTGAGAAAACTGAAAGGACTTATTGAACGAGAATTTTTTAACATTAATATAGAACGTACAGATTTTATCCGACAAAGAGTCTCATTATATGTGACGTAATTTATTGCCTCTTATTTCATTTCATGGACGTGTCAAAGCCAGTGAATTATTATGCACATTTTCGGAATTTAGTAAAATTATAGAAAACACCTAAATAAACATAATTTCTAAAATAATTTTGTTATTTTTTTAATAAATTAAAAAATCTCAACTATTCGCCTAAATTATTCTACGTTTACATAGCACTGAGCTCATAATCGCTCATGATCGGAAAATTAAACTTGCGATTCCTCGTTTGCCATTCCTAGGAATAGTAACTGCAGATAATGAAAGAGGCAAATAAAAAGATTGTTTATAGTTTTAATTCTATAATATTGACTGTAACGTCTGCAATAAAACCCACAGTGAATTCGAACAAAACTGTACTTTTAACCCAGCGTTAATTGAAAATTGTGCTTTCTCTGGTATGAAAACTGCCGAGTAGTAAAGTACGTAGTAAATGAATGAAATGCGGGCTTGCACTTTTTACGGCGTACCATTTAAAAGCAGTTCAATCCTTAGAAACACATTTAGTTTTGCTATTTTCTCAATTTTTACAGAAGCGCACTGACTTTCTCATCTGAATAAAATATTTTACAGCTTTAAAATTTTGTTATTTAAAGTAAAAATAAAAATTTCAAGAAACATGATCATCGATAAATATAAAACCCAATTTTACAACATAAAAATCATCGCAAGCGCATTGAAAAAATAAAACTTTCTACTGAAAGCGACTATACAAAAAAAAAATCAAGTCTTTATAAATTCATTACATACCTACATTGTACAATAATTGTATTCATCGACTATCACCTGTCCGCAATTCCATCCGTGAACCGAATCAATCAGACGTCACTAATTAAGCGCACGTTTTTCGGTTACTAGGCCAGGCAGCCCGGCCTCACAATTCATTTAATAAGACTCGTAGAAAAAAAAAGTCTCTAATCATCGCTGTAGTCAGAGTCATCCTCTTCCTCGCTGAGATGCATACTGCAGCCGATTTTCTTTCTGATCAGATCTCCCCACAACACGGTGCTGTAACAGATCGGACAGGTGCCTTCCACCGGCAAGATCGCGCCGTGCCGCCTGAATTGTTTCGCCAAACAAATCAGGTGCGAGATCAGGCTGCATCCGGGTTTGATGCAGGCAATCCCGTCTTCCTGCTCGACCAATTCGTCGCAAATGGTGCAGGTCTCGTTCTTGGACTCCTCGACGGGCTCGCTATTTTTCGATTTCGAGCTTGCGGATTTGGGCTTCTTGGAGGTGACTTTGCCGTAGGTGATGGGCATGTGCAGAGGCGGGCTCACGTGACTGGAATAGGTAGTCCCGAAGTGGTCGTCGAGCCAGCGGAGGGTTAGGGGCAATTGGGACCACGGGCCGACGTTCAGCATTTCGGACAGTACCTGCAGGCAGTAGTCGAAGGACTTTTGGCGCGGCTTTTTCTTTGGTACGTGTCGTAAACGCCGGCTGCATTGCGGGTTCTGCCAGGCCCACTCGAACTAAAAGTTTTACGGTTAGTTTGTATAAAAGAAAATTTTTTAAAGAAGAGTTTACGGTATTTTATATGTAATTTATTTGATTATATGCAATTCAAAGAACGTGCAATGTATAATAATGATTTTCATAAAAAAAAATCAGTTAATTTTACAGACTATTATATATCAGAGTTTAATTTCATTATTTACTTACACGTAAAGCAGAAGTAGAATTAGGAAATCCGTGTACAATAAGTACCATTTCCCTGAAAATTTTAAAATCACGGTGTACATAAATTATTTTTTATTTATAATAGATTTTTATTTTACTTTAATAAAAAAAAGTATTATTTTATAAATATATTAATGAAGGTACCAGTGATACGCGTGGAAATTGTTCTTAACGCAGTTTTTAATTATTGAATTCATATGTCATATCTAAATATAAATAGTATTTCCATTTCTAAATATTTAAGGTATAATTAAAAAAAGAACTGACCTCTATAAAATACTTATTCAAATTTAAACGTAAACATTTTCAAATTTGTACAACTATGCACGTTTCTTTTCAAAATTACACCAAAAAATCACGTGAGTCCCCCACTTTAACAGCGTCTATACATATATTGTCCGTTATACGTAGATTTGTGCGCGTACGTATATTTGGCCGGCCACAGCTTGACTGCTGTCAACATTATTTTTTAATAAAAAACAATTTCAAAAGTCAATTAATTCATACTAAAAATTAAAATTTATAATATAATTATAATTATAATAAAAATGAAAAGTAAACAAACAACGAGGTTATGTTTACCATGGTCCTCGATTGCTCGTCTTCCAAGCCCCGCCAAAATCTTTTCCCGCGTTGTGCTGTTTTATTCTTCGCTTCGGATCGACAGTGTATCCAATGTAAGTTCTGCCTATAAATTTCGGATTTTTACAGTACAATAAATAAACCCCGTAAAAGTGCTCGACAACTTGCGGTTCCGTTGCCATTATTTGAACTGAAAACCATTCTTTTTTCGTTTAAACTGCAGACGTCTAAATGTATTGTTGACATTCGAAATTCGATCAGCTGGTTCGTCGACGTACCTTTAACTGCATCATGTAAACACTGCCTTTAAAGTTTTTTAAATTAGTTTTACGTACAAATAATTAATGTAACGTTTAAATAAAATTTCTTTAAACAATATTTAAAAAGTATAAAAAATATAATGCAGTAAGAAAAGAATAATGAAAAATAAAAAGTTTTTTGGATTAGTTTGTTTTTAAATATAATTTTATTTTTGTAAATTACAATTAAAATATTTTGTATCCTCCACGTTATATTTGATGATCAAGATTTTGTTTTAACAAAATATATGAGAGATACAATTATTTTCAATTTTCACATTTTTTTCACAGGTGACATAAATATCAGATAATTTTACAACTACACATTATGTTTACACTGAATAAATTCATCTAATGTGAAATAGTTACTTTAAACTATGATAAGCAACAATATTTATAGGAATCCCATTTGACACTCTTAACGTACATTATAAGCGCAAAAATTATGACATACAGACAATAATTATTATAACACGCGATGTTGACATTTCATTTTTCAAAAAAAGTTTTTATATAAACTGAGATTTTTAAAAATAATTTATACAATAAAAGATGCCCGTCGAATCTCGTATTTCTCGAAGCACGAAACAACTGACGACGTGTAAGTGCAATGAATACAAGAGCGAGGGAAATCGAGTGTTTTATCATCGCAAGTAAGTGGCACCGACATTCGAAGATTCTTGTTCATCGTGTAAATTGACTTCAAAAATATTAAACGCAAGTTGTAGCAGGTCGAGAAAAATCAATCAAACAACGCACGTTCCTCAACGGATTTTTATTTACGAAAAAGAGAAATAAAGAATAACAAGCATATCACTCTCAAATTTCATTGTTAAAAATAACTAGCTTAGTGTATAATAATAAAATTAATTTGGATAACAATTTCATTTGTGACACACTCTCTCTCTCTCTCTCTTCTCCCCTGCTTGTGCAATAATGCATATCATGTTCGTTCACTTGACTTGATGCAATGCCACAGAATCTATCGTGTGGTAACTGTATTTCTTCATGTCTTTATTCTTATTGTTTTAATATCGTACTCTTTTTTTTGGATATTTATTGATAAACTGCATTTTTTTTTAATTTAATAAGCGTGGTTGGCGACGAAAAGTGCAGCGTCGCCAGCAGCTCCGGCAACACCACCTGCGTACTTTCCAGTTGCCGCTTCGCTGTTTGCCTACGAAATACAGATTTAATTAGAAAATATTAATCACAATTTTTCAAATACCGAATTTTGCAAGTTTGGTATTTTACTATAATTTTTATTTTTTTCATAATATGAAAGATACAACTTACTTAAGAATATCATATTTAATTGTTTTAATTTTGAAATGTAATCTAGACTTCCATTTAAGATACACTAGCTTGAAAACATTTAATTACTTGTTAATAACAAAACATTTATTAAAATAAAGTTAGTACTAAAAAGTGAACAAAAAAGCTACTGCTGAATGATTTTCCAAAATCTCAAAAATGTATTTCTTAAAAATAAACTTAAAAGTTAATGGAAAATATTAAGCAGTACGATGCAATGTACTTACTGACTATAAACAAAGAATCAACAGTGCATTTAAAAAAAGGTATTTGCAATGGCGAGATATTTATTTAGTATTTGTGCTGTGAGACATGGAGCGAAGTACTGCCAGCCAAACTCTTGATGCTGCCAGCTACATATTTGCCTTGGCAGGCTGCGGCATTGGCCTAGAGAAATGCAGACAAGAACAGATACGTGCAACTACTTCTATTAAAGATATCAAATGTTGGGAGCAGGAAAGAATTGTGCTAAGGGCGGATCGTTCGGCTTCTCAAAGGCGTTGTTGCTGCTTCTGATAATGCACTATTTGTAGAACATTGTATTCGCGTTATTTATTAGTCATACGAACAAAATAGCGATAGTTATTAGTCATACAAATTGAACACAGAAGTTAAATTAGTAACTTGTACATAGAGTGTTTCATAACATAAACGAAAAAAAAATTTTTTAAATGAGGTATTTTTAAATTCTAGTTTTCTTGGAATTTAGTTGATTTGAGTAATGATAGATTCTAAAGATACATTCAAAAATAAATTATTTTACAAATGCAAACAAACAGCAAACAAATTAGTAGGTGCACAAGGAAAGATAATACATAATAGATAAAATAATAAGTAAAGGATAATAGGATAAATAATTACATAAAAAGTAGCTACATGAAATTAAAGAAAAAGCTTGCACAAAAGTACTAAAATAAATGATAAAAGGAGAGTTTTTAATAAAATTTGTATATTTAAATTATTCAAGTATCCAGAAAATAAAAATGATTAGTAAATAAATAAATACTTATTAAAATAAATTATCTGAATAAATAAAATCTCCTTTTATAATAAAGATAGAACATATTTTTAATTAAAAAAAAAAAAAAAAAGAAAAAACTACAAGCTTCACGAGCAAAAGAACTAGAAAAACAAATAAACCTGTCCTAAACCTTCAAGCTTACGTACCTTCGCTCTCTTGAGAAGTTCCTGTTGACCAGCAGGGATTTGTTCCTTCTTTCCTGACCAGGCGCGGAGGACCGAGGCCTGAAGAGCACGACCGTAGCTGAAGGTAAGAGCCCAGGGTTTCTTGCCAGGGTACTTGTTGATGGCGTCGAGATTGACGGAAGCCTCCTCCTCGGACTGTCCACCGCTGAGGAAGGTGATGCCGGGAACCGCCGGGGGAACGGTGCGCTGCAGCGCAATCACGGTGGCGGAGGCGATCTCCTGGGGTGTGGCCCTCTTCGGGCAGCTCTGGCCGGGGGTGACCATGTTGGGCTTCAGGAGGGTTCCCTCAAGGTAGACGTGGTGGTCAGCCAAAGCCTAAAATTGTACAAGTCATTAGTACAATCCAAAAAGAAGCAACCTTCGAAAAGCAAAAGGATAAGCACCTTGTAGACGGCGGCGAGGACCTCCTCGGTGACCTGCTGGCACCTCTGGAGATCATGATCACCATCGGGAAGGATCTCGGGCTCGACGATGGGTACTATCCTGGCGCTCTGGCAGATGGACGCGTAGCGGGCGAGGACGTTGGCGTTCTCGAGGATGGCGAGCTTGGACGGGCAGCCGTCCTTGATCTTGAGGACGCAGCGCCACTTGGCGAAGTGGCAGCCGTCCTTCTTGTACTGGATGCAGCGGGCTTGCAAGTCGTCGAGTCCCTGGGTCGTGCACTCGTCGTCGGTACCGAAAAGAGGTACGACACCCTTGTCGACCTTGATTCCTGGGATTATGTTGCGCTCCTTCATCAGCTGGACGAACGGAGTGCCGTCGTCGGCCTTCTGGTACAGAGTCTCGTGGAACAGGATCACTCCGGAGATGTAGTTGCCGATCTCAGCCTGTTCGGTCATCGATCGAGTTAATATTTTGTTCGCAACAGAAACTTTAGGAGATAGATAATAGGTACAAACAGCATTTACTTTGTTATCGCG
This sequence comes from Ormyrus nitidulus, assembly GCA_900474335.1. NCBI lineage: Eukaryota > Metazoa > Arthropoda > Insecta > Hymenoptera > Ormyridae > Ormyrus > Ormyrus nitidulus. Next base: position 29,199 of record UCOL01000254.1, on the reverse strand, counting down.
ATTTATGCAAAATCTACATCATAATCATTTAAGATTAAAATTTTAACAGAATTAAATGTCCGCAGCTGACTTGGCAAAACGTCTGCACGATCATTTTTCACAATGCTTAAAGACATCAGTACGATAAGAAATCTCGCGTTACACTTCACTTGGCTTGCAGTATACTTGAGATAAGTCTAAATTCAAAAACTCTGCACGTTCGCCAAAGAGTCTGATCTCAATTTGCAAAGGCGCTCCCGCAAATTACCTTGTCCGTGGTGAAGAGCAGCTGCCTGTAAGCCTTGCGGTTCTCCTCATTGTTCTCGACGCTGATGTCCTTAAGACGCTTGCCGATGGTGGTGGTGGACTCGTCGGCGGCTAGGATTCCTTTTCCTGAGGAGACGATCGCGTTTGCGATCTCCGACAATTCCTTCTTTAGCTCGGGGTCGGCCTTGAGATAGCTGTCAGCGGGCATTTTCTGAAAGCAAACGTTTCTCATAAGAATAACGGGTTAAATTCGACAGTCGCCGTCTAAATGCTCCTAATTGTTGCTTTTTAATTATTGACATTGTTTTGGGAGGTGTCTAGAATCAGCGGGGGTTTGAAAGGTAACCTTTAATCTAATAATTATTAGGATTGTTTAAAATTATAGGTCAAAAAGTATATTTACTGAAAGAAGCAACGATAAATCATTCTACATCTTGCAGGTACAAAATATTTGCCTTTACTCGCTTCCGACTTGATTGTGCACATAGTCACACAAATCATCGAAAGTACAAGTATTGTTAAAATAAACATTTAGTTCAAGTTTTTAAAGTTGGGAATTCACTAAAAATTTTTAATAGGTTAGATAAGGTTGTGCTTGTCAATACATGATCAAATATGTAATTATGTAGAAATAAAAAGGAAGTGCGTTTTTCAAGTTTTTGAAATAATCGATTTCAATTAAAATTCTCAATAAATGTCAAACTAAGAACGGTAATATAAACTCTGATCCATAAAGATCTTTACATTATCTCGCGAGTTGTGAAATAAATATCTTCCAAAGGTCGTATACGTGACCAACTGTAGGGTTAATAACCTACTTAAAATTCTCCGATGATTTCAAAGTATTTTCGTCTTTTTATTTTCGAATTTTTTCAGAATCAAAAACAACATCAGGGTCCCGTTTCTGCTCGATTAAAATTTAAATCTTCGACAAGTGTACATATTTCAAACAACAAGTCAACTGTTTATCTGCACAAATATTTTTAATCAGAAAGCTTCACTTTCTCGCGGTGCGGAAAATATTTGCGCTTCGAAAAGCGCGAAAATTCGTCTTATATATAGTCTTCCGAGATTTATTGCGCGTTCAAGGTCGCGCAACGGATTTCGCTCCGTCCCTCGGCACCTGTCAGCTGTTTGCGACGAAGCGGGTCGATATTCGATACTTCGATGGGACACGCTTGCGCGGTAACGTTCATTGCCAATGTGAGAAGAGCTTCCCGTTTCATTTTTTTTCGGTCTTTGATCCAATCTTAGGTTTGAACAATTAATTCCAAAATATTGATTTAGGCTCTTAAAATCCACAAAATTATCATTTATCTTCACCTTCGAAGATTTAAATTTATCAAAAAAAACTCGTTATTCATTTACACGTACAATAAAGATTCGTATAATTGTTACTTTAAAAAAATAGATATGTAATAGCTCTATAGCAATAATCGAAGCGTAACGGCAAATATTGGACAGCAGCCAGGTATTCGTCAATCACAATGGCATCTCAACATTCGGAGATTTATTAGTCATTCATGCGTGCTCTTATGTGCCACGGATTTTTCTGCCGTCGAATTCTTGAAAATTACGTGCGATAATACCTACGCAGTTCGAGCCGGTGTAAAGAGGTACACGATAATTGCGCGAGATTATCGGACAGTTGCAGCGTAACTGCTGGCCTGATGAGGCAACGGAACGCATGAGATTTCGCGTGGACCGATTGGCCCAACACCAAACGTTTTACTGACGTTTCTTCCGGTCGATTGCACTATCGGAGTTCTGTTTTGTTATCAAATGTAAGGCTTATTTTTTGTGAAATGATTGATTTCAATATTGATACGTTCGTAAGGAATTTTTAGGGATCGCATTATCTTTACGAGTTTAGAATTACTATTATTTATATTATTTATTAAAAAATCAGTGATAATTTTGTTTATTAAAAATGAAGTTATTTTATAAATCAGCCTTCCTTACAATTAGTGCTGCACATTTTAAAAAGTAGCTAGAAAAAATAATTTACGCATTGCGCAATGAGAGGTAATTGGGAGACCCATAGCTTGAACTTTCGACTCTACAAGTGATGATGAGGTAAAACTATAAAATTATCTTGCAAGAAATTTATTGGCTGTGCGCCAATTCTTTGCAATTTGTTTCTTTTTTCGTCATCGATTCAACAAGTTGCATCTATAGCTATATATAATTTTTTTTTATCAGTCAATTGACGTTAATTAATAGGGATCACGTTGTCATAATTTTTATTGTAATAATTCTTATTTTGGCTGAATTTTTCGAACAAGGCTTTTATTTTAATGTATCATCATTTAGTAAATGATAAAGAATAATCAAATTTTGAAGACTGATAAAAATGATTTACGTAGAAGCGCAAAAAGTTACAAAGATAATTGTATTATATCAATTATGAACGATGATTTAAGTGCTTTTATCTGCAACATCCTTCAAAAATAAATACTATAAATAACTAAAAACATTGCATAATAATCCGACAAGAAATTAATAAATCCACGATAACCGCTTCACAATCCCCTCGCAAGTTGCTTTCCTTCATAAACCAAGACGCGCCGTGAATCCAAGCCGGTCAACAAAACTCATCCTCCACCGAATGACGTTACGAGTCAAGCGGGAGAGCAATCACCGTGACGCAATAACACGATAACGCCAGACACTCCTCGAACGTCGGCAAATAGATCGCAATGAACGGCCTGGGCGCGTGAAAAACGGCGCAGGAAAGCGCGAGATTCGTTTCAATGGTCGGTACTTTTTTTTTCCTTCGCTCTTGGCTGATAAGCCGGATGACCCTTTGCATCTTGCGCTGATTTGATTTATCGGTCGGGCTGTTTGCGAGAGCATATTTAGTCGGGAGTGATTTTTTCGGCCTCGCCGAGAGGAGGAAAAATACCGTCTACGATTTGATTTGACAATGGATTAAGTTAGTGTTTTGTTGGATAGTTTTGTAATTATAGGTTTGATCTAATTTAGTGATGCTATGTTTTCATCTTTTTATGTACTTTTGAAAGAAGTCAACAGTTTTTTGTGTATTTCTACGCTCTTTTATATTTAGCTAAACTTCTTTTAAATATTCGTGTTTCAGCGAAACTATTTAATTTTTCATTTGTTTTTTTTTTCATTTCAATGTTATTCAAAATTTAAATTTCGTATCTACAATCGATAATAAGACGAACGAAATTAATCTTCAAATTTTGCAAGGATTATATTATCTGTTAAATTAAAGAACATGACAAAAATAATATATTTTCGGTTAATTTATTTATATAAAATTTTGGTTATTACCACGCAAACTTTGTTTACGTAAAATTGGAAATATCAGATTTATTATTGCGGTTACACTTTCACTTCAGAGAAACTAGTCGAACCGGATGATTTTTGACGCGTCACCGTCTACAACTTTTCATACTTTTTCAAATAAACATAATCCAAGATTCTTTTCCTCAACCTCAAATCAACTACTCAACACCCCAATCGTTCAATCTAACGCAAGAAAAAGAATGTACAAATCAAAGCCATTTCAGCTCTACCGACATTAACGAATCTCCAGAACGAGCAGCAACGCGAAAGTCCGGCTACATTCATATTCTCCCAGGCTTATCGAGGCACACGTCAAATCCGCGCGACATTACGTAATCCGCGAGCAGCCGACGCACTTCATAGGCGCGTGTGCGGTTCTCACCCCCGAAAGCGCAGCGCGCCTGACAAACAAAAAAAGGAGAGCAATGGCAGCATCGATCGCCGCTCGTAAAAAAGATCCGAGGCAAAGCACGAATGTCAGTCAAGGTCAAAGCCGGGAGTAGGCCAAAGTCCGGTCGATACATATTCCGCGGAAGCTGCCTCGTAAATCGAGATTCGAACGATTCGAATCGCTTTCCAATTCGGGCCAAGTCGGCGAGAGGCTGAACTTACGTGCTGTCGGGGGTGGCGTACGGTGTCAGAAGAAAGTACGAGGTCCGGGGTGAGGCGGAGAGAGCAGAGAGTTAAACTTCCGTCGATTCGGTCGAGAGGCGAGCGAGCGACTGAGCGGCGACTGGCCGACTCGCCGCTGCTGCGCCTGCCGCACGTAGAGCTTGCGGGTTCTCAACCCGGAGCCGCGATTTACCGCGTGATCGTCACTTAACCAACTTTTGCGTCGCCGCTTACTCTTGAATTTTAAACGAAACTCAGCTGACCGAAGACTGAATTCGCTATTTTGGAGGCATTTAAAGTAGCAGGTTTAATCGTTAACCTGTAATAAAGCTTCTTTTTTCACAAACGAGCAAGATTTCTGGCCACCAAACCGTAGCCGACCATCTGACCGTCTGAATACAGGTTGCTCCCATTGGTCGTTTTATCGAGGCGCGAGGCCGAGTCGTCCAATCGCTCTCAGCTCCGAGGGAACAGCACCTCGCTCGCTTATCGGCCTTTTGAGATACGCTGCGGCTGAAGGTCAGTCAAGGGCACCTTCAGCCGCTCGGGATGCGCGGGTGGTACCCTCGCTCGCGTTCCCATCGATGCTGCCGCCCGGGATTTCGTCAGTTTTCGCGAAATTTCGCTCCTTGGACAGTCCTCTTGGAACCCCACGAGGTTTTGGAGCCGGCGGTCAATACCTGTAGTATTTGTGCGCAATTGGCGCAGGGTCAATGCCGACGAGCCGTAATTAGAATGCGTTTGATAGGGGTGGACTGATTGAATGCTCGTTTTTTTTTTAATTTAGCTGTTTTTTTTATTGGTTTTGGTATATATAGGTACGGATGCAGCTTGACGTTGAGACGTAAGAGTGAAAGCTTTTGCTACTTTCTAAAAGTGATGTAGAGTGGAATCTGGCGTTTCGTTGAGAGATAAGTTACGAAGTCGTTCGGAATTTTTCATTTTATTGAAAAAGGAGAAAACTGTTTTTGTTTTTCAAGTGTTGACGCGTTTCTTTCGACTGCTGATTTCTCAGAAGATCTTCAATGTTTTATTAACTTTTTACCGAATAATACAAGCAAGGCAATGCAATGTTCTTCTTTAGTTATCTATTTATTAATTTGAGTAATTTTTATAGCGAATATTAAATTTTACCTGTATTATTTAAAAATACTTATTAAATTCATAACTACATATTATATAAAGCTAGAAAGCAGTGATATTTGTCCAGATCAATACCCTCAGTGATGTTTCGTAATTGAAATTTTAACATTTTCCGTATTATGCTTTAAACCCCGTTAATTATAAGCGGCCAAAACAAAGCGAGAGAAAATACTCTTCTATTTTTAAACTGACGAGTAAAATGAGCTTTTGAGTTATCTTAAGAACCGAGAAAGTTTAATACAAATCTTGAAATATTTAAAAAAAGATGCTCTATTATGAATTTATTTCACACAAAATAATTACAATTACGCGATTGTATTTCGGAAATTATTTTAAACTCATCAACCGATCAGCTGCAGTGAATATTTCGAAAGTTCGATCACTGATTGAGAGGCTGCTCACCTCGTGTTGCACTCACTTATTCTGTATAAATATATACAAGTTTTCGACTTGTTCTTACTGGCTATTTAGAAAAATTATATTTATATCTTTTGCGATGACGTTTATTTGTTGCCGAGCTTGTTGCGCTTAAAGCAATAACTTTTTTTACGCAAGTAATTTTACGCGCAATTAACTTATTCTCTTACTGGATTTGAAAAGCCTCTATTTTTATACTTGAGTGTAAGACAAATTTGACATTTTTTAAGTAAACATCAAACAAAATTTTTTTTCATGTACAGTTATATTTTAATTTTATACTTCTGAAATCAAAAGAGAAAGTTATTTTATAAGAATTTTGATAGCGCCAACATTTTTCTAAAAATATTTTGGTAAAAAATTTGCTAAATATAGTGTAGAAAGTTTCTGAAAACAACCATTTTCAAGTCTCAAATAAATTTTATTTTGAATAATATATTTACATTTAAATTTAACGTTAGTTTATATAATCGCAAATTCTTTTTGTATTTTCAAGGGTACATCGATCGCCTAGAAATTTCCTTTTTTCTGCGTCCACCGCCTAAATGTGTGCACTGTGAGAGAGATGTTTCCTGCCTGCAACCAAGGCAGTACTGAAGTACATAATATCCAGCCTGGAAAAAAGTGTCGTCTAATGTGCTCTACCTGCTCTCCACACAAATACGAACCACAAAGCAGCTCAGCAGCCGTTGGGATCTATCCTAATAATATCATAAAAAGTGTGGGAAACAATATCGGAAAATCCTAATGCAGATAACGTTGCAGGTGCGATTTATAAAATAAAACTTTCAACTGTCAGGAAGACGTTCAAGCATTATTTAATGAAAATTTATAGCATCAATCCTCTTAAAAAAGTAAAAAGGAAAAATTTTAGAGGGCAATTTGAATAATTAATAAAAGAATAATATACAATACGTTATATACCAATTAGCGCTCCAAACAGTCAGAAAAGTACGAGGAAAAGTATGAAGATAATGCGGTAAACAAACCCATCCATTTATACTTCTTTGATTCAGATAAAGCTTATATACCGATAAGCTTAAATTCATAGTTTCTATGCTCATTAATATTAATTCTACCCTGTTAACGGGACTCCAGACAAGATTCAGATACTCCCGAATAGATTTACACTTTCTGATAGAGCCACGCCTCCGTGACTTTTTCGTCAAGCCGATGATTTAAAAAGAAGTTCCGTGATCTGCGCCGAAATTGCGGCCTTATCGTGGAAAAACAAACTCGTTTGGGGACCCGTGAAGTTGAGAGTTTTGAGAGGTGCTGACGAAACCGAAGTTAAAAATTAAGATTAAGAATTGCGCAAGATATAGTGCAGTGAGAATCGATTGGGCCAGTTGTGTTTAACTGACGCAAATATTATTTTAGAACAATTTAGTATCAGAAGAGTTATATAATATTCGATGATAAATTATCAACATTGTAAAAATAAAGAACTTATGTGACTTGCATGGTTTTGAGAACAATATAATAATAAAGTTTATAATACCTTATTTTCTCCATGATTTATATTCTTCGATTTCGTAAGAGAAATAGTCAGTATACTTTCGTACTTTGTTCCTTAGACAAGATAACTTTAAATAGAAATGGAAAAATTATATCTCGAATGATTTTCGCAATTCAGATGACCCCTTATCAAACTATCATTACCTACCCTCGAATGTTGTTCTTTAAAGAAGAGTAAGCGTTCATTAAATTTAATTTAGTTTGGTCATACAATTCATTTTTTTCAATCAGTAATAGTAATAAATATAAAAAATGTTTCAAAATAATTTTCAGTTTAACACCATATATGTATATATTAGAAATTCAAACAAATCACTTTCATGAATTCATATTTATATACAAGAGATCAGTAAATATGATTTCAAGCAATTACATTACATATTAGAAACAAAGAAAATTGATATCAACAGAATAAAAATAAATTATTAAATTAATTAATTAATAATTAAAAATTAAATAATAAATTTATTAAATTATAATATAATAGTACGAAATTAACTTTTTCATGTTCATTTTCTTGAATTTAATCTTATATTATAATTAAATCTTTAAAACTACTTATAAAAGTTGAGTATAAGTATAATAATATAAAATTAATAAAAAATTTTAAATTTATAATTTGTTTCTTGAAGAAGTCAATTATAACGCGATTGCATATACATATATTATCCATATCTTTTACGCGTGGACAAATACTTTGAAAACAAACGCAATTCCAATAAATTAAACATAATTTGAATTTTCCAATAAGCAGTCGTCATGCAATCGTCGAATATAACGCGATAATCGATACGCCGGTTTAGCGCGAATATTTGAAAAGGACTGGACTTTTTTAATTTTTCATAAATTTATGAAATCTGTTTCAATTAATTTTTTAGAAATAATTTGACAGATAATATTTATTAAAATTAATAATCAGAAATTCATTATTTTTTATTAAAATTTCTTAATATTATTTTATATTTTATATTTTTCTGTTTTTTTGTTATTATTGATTTATTGATTAAGTAATACGCTAAATGCAAATGTATATTTTGCGTTATTTTTGGAAATAGCTTTACTCGTGTAAAGGTACTAATTTACCTTAACATAAATCGATTTCGTTTTCAGAAACTATAAGTTCAACTTTAATGTAAAGCGTAAAAAAAAAAAAAATACTGGTTAATATTCCATTATAAAAGTTATATATTATTTATCAAGAAATTTTGTTTCTGTAAAATATTTCATAAAAATTGAAAAATTGGCTGATTCTCACAAAAAAATACAAAAATGAATCATAATTTTTTTTTTCTTCAAATGCAAATTTGATACTCTACAGTTTATAACTAAATATTTTTTAGCATTGTTTTAACATTACAAGTAGAAATTTATAAAAACGAAGTACGACGTCGCTCGCTGTTCGGTCGCGACATTCGATTCTCTAACAAAACTCTAACAATCATTGTAGGCGAATGCGCACCTTTAGACGCTAGTATATAACTACACCTGACAACCGTGTATGCACGTATCGCGCCATTTTTCACAACATCTATCGCACGTATAATTGTCTCCAGAAAGCATTCGGCACTTTCTATAAATAACATAGGAAATTGTAAATAATAACCGAGGTTATAATTTCCTTAAAAAGCTTCCATCGATTCGACTGTAATCGATACGACGCATTAACCGTTCCTGAAAATGCAGCTAATAGTAATCCAAAAATAATGTAGGGTATTTTTGTGAGTGCAAGAATCGGCTGGTCGTTGAACGGAAGTTCGGGAGCGAAAAGGCAAAAAGCGGCGCGCATTCGCAACTTTGTCAAATTTCCGTCCCAGCAACACGCACACCGCATTATATCGCCATCTCTCTTGCGTTCGACTGCTTTGCGGTAGGCGCGCAGCGCGGCGAACTCATAGCTCTCGTTGTTCGCTTTTGTGTGTTTGTGTGCAAGCGTATGCGTTTCCCAGAGAGGGACGTCGATGAGAGCATTTCAACGGACTAAAATCTCTCGGCTGGCAAAGTCTAATCAAACTAATTCGATTAGGAATTCAGGCCAAAAGCTACTACTCCTGACGGGTTGAAAAGATGAGCAGCACCAGTCGCTGGAACTTCGAGTGGTCCACTTTGGGGTTATGTTATTTTTAAGGTAATTACAATAATGTTCCACCACGAACAAAATGGTTATCGGCTTGTTTTTGGGATTGATATTGATGTTGTTGAATTAAACTAAAGGAGTACATTAAGTTTGCGTAATGATTAATCAAAATTCCATTATGAATTTCCGATTTAGTCTGTCAATTGATGATTTGTTAATATTTATTTACTGAATTATTGAAACAATTAAAACAATTGTAACTCAATTAAATGTAGATATCAATTTGAATTATGTATTGTAGACTTAAAATACTATAGTAAACATGAGTTTAGGATTCACGGTAGTGTTGATATGTTAGTAATTCAAACTATTTTGTTTTTTGCAGAAAGAGAATTTTACTAAACCAAACTTTTATTAAAAATGAGTACCAAAGGCCACCTTTCAAGGGTGGACAGTTCTTCAGAGAGCCGACCAAGAAAAAGGAAGCAGCATTCGCAGGATTCAAATTCCCAGTCCAGTAAGGAATCTAATGTATCTTTTAAGCGTAGAAATATTTCTTCTGATAAAAGACAAAATATCAGACAACGCAGTATTTCTACTGGAAGTTCTAATCAGAGCAGGAGCCCCAGTATAAGGAAAACTATTAGAACAAGTAAAAGTGGCCCTGGGTTTGATAGGGATGGTAGGAGAAGAAACTTTCAAAATGGTGACAATACCAATTTTAGAAGAAACAGAGATTATCGCCCCTTTCAACAAAGAAATCAAGGCAGATTCCAGCAAAATAGAACCTTTGACAACAAAAGGTTTAATAACAGATTTGACAACAGAAACGGCAGAAACTTCATTCAACGTAGAGACAATCAGTTCAATCAAAGAGGGTTTGTAGATAGAAACAGGAACAACAACAATCGAAACTGGAATCAAAATAATGATAACAGAAGATTTCAGAATAATCAAAGACAACCAATGTCTAATTGGAATAGAACTAATACAGGTGCCTATGATAGAAGGCCACCAGATAAGTTTTCAAGTAGTAGCAGCACCAGAACAACTACTGGTGAAAGGTATTGGAAACAAACTACTCCAACTGACAGCCACAGATATTCACAAAATCGTAGTCAACCAAAAAGCATTGAATCAAGAAGATCAAGGGATGAAAGAAGTACAAGAGAATCTAAAAATTTTGATGAACGAAGTAGAGTAGAAAAAACTCCAGAATTGTCCCCTGAACCCAAACATATTGAAGAAGAGAGAGTACAAGTATCAGAAATAGAAATAGAGAAGCCAATTCCTGAAAAGAAAAAGAAAAAGAAGAGGCCTAGATCTTCATCATCATCTTCTTCATCATCTGCATCGTCTTCCAGTTCAGACAGTGATTCCAGCGACTCTAATGACTCCAGTGATGATTCAAGCAGCAGCAGCAGTAGCTCTGATGATGAAAAGAAAAAGAAAAAGAAGAAAAAGCTGGCTAAGAAATTAAAGAAGAAAGAAAAGAAACGAAAGAAGAAGAAGAAGAAGAAGCTAAAAAAGAAACTGTCTAAAAAAGTGAAGAACACTGTAAGTGATGAAAAGAAACTGATGAGTAAGTCAGAAAGTCAGCAAGATCGATTGCTGGGTGATATATCATTAGAACAAACTATGAGAGCTAAAGCAATGGCTCCCTTGTCAAAAAAAGAATGGGAAAAACGTCAGAATGTTGTGCGAAGAATTTACGATGAAGACTCAGGCCGTCACAGGTTAGAAAGATATAATTTACAAAATTAAAAATTTACAATATTTTTTATCATCATCAATGTTTTAAACGATTTTTCAGTTAAATTTAAATAATCTATTAGAGTGATATCATTTTTATTACAAGTTACATAATTATTAAGAAAAAATGCTTGTTCATTGACTATTATTGCTGACTAATTTAAATTATTTGACTTTATGACTTGAAAATTTTTATTTAATAAATAATATAATATTAAATTGAAAATTTCTTTATTTTCTTCAGATTAATAAAAGGTGATGGTGAAATAATAGAAGAAATCGTAAGCCGAGAACGTCACAAACAAATTAATAATCAAGCTACCAGGGCCGATGGAGAGTACTTTCAGTCACAATTAAGAAAAAAGTAAAGATAAACAGTCTTATAAAGTAAATAAACAAGGCTGCTGTCAAACTATTTTCTTAAATTGCACAGTGTATTGTCACGTAAAAATTAAGTTTTCAGTCTTATCTGAATAGAGTAAAGTAATATTACTGTATAGGTATGAATTTATTTCAAAAACATACCCTACATTATGAAAATTTAATAAACGTTTATTTTTTATCGCCTAAAAATTAATTTTTATACATTCAACAGTAATGTTGATTTTCTAAAGCAATTAAAAATTCGACAAAAATTTATGTTGATCTTAAAAATTAGTGAAAATGGTCGGTTTTTAATAACAAAGAAAATTTACATTTTAAGTAAAATTTTTAACTATACTATAGTAATAAGACTTCTTTACAAACTTGTTTATGTTAGCTATGTACAAATATTATACAAGACTCGTTTCATAAGGAGCTCTTTAGATTAAAAGTAATAAAAAAAAATCTTATAACTTACTGGCCGAAGAATAGTAAGTACTTTCTTAATCTTAAGACTGTAATAAAACATTGACTTAAAGATTAAAAAATTTTGTGTATTTTTTATAACATCGAGATCACTCAACCAATTTTAAAAAACGAATATCGTTTATCCAATTTTGTACAAATCATACACAGTAGCTTATTCTCGGTAGTCTTCGTCAAAATTAAATTAATAATTCAATAATTTTTGTAAATAAAGTTTTAGTTAGAGCGGTAAGTTCCAATTTTTAACTTAAATTGTATATTTCCTAAGTAAACATTTACGAACTAGTGTTATGGAAATATACTGCATATGTTTGTAAAAAAAATTGATATACGGAAGATAGCAGTTATTACAACAGTAAAAAATGGAATTAAAAATTGGACCCCCATGACATCTATTACTTTATTCATTTACAAAAATTATTGGGTGGAAATTTCTAACTTCAGAATACACAAAGCACTGTTAGCATTATTAATAATAGAATTTTAAATATAAAGTAAATCTTAAGCCACTTTAAAATCCACTTATTTCTAGTCTGTAAATTAAATACTGTCAATTTCTTACTTTACGCAAATTCATTATTTTTAAACGTATAATTTTGAAGCTTTAGTTCTAAATTTGGATATTCTGAAATCAGACTTTTCTTGTCATTAAAAGGATCTAATACAGTTGAACAAAATACGTTGTGTGTCCGTCCCTGTAAATCGGATCATCCGTTATAGAAGCACGACACAGGGGACAAGATCTCTCTCTATCTAACCAAGTGGTTACACAGCCCTCACAGAAGATGTGTTTGCAGAGAAGTTTCACAGGCATAGAGTACTCTTCATGGCAAATGGCACATATACCACCTGATGCAGCAATTTGTTCCTTTGAAGGAGCTATTCCTAAACTCTAAAATAATATTTGAAATATTTTATTCATTTATACCACAAAAATAAATTATTATTTTACATTTTTTTATCAGGTAAGTAAATTTCATACCACATTTTGTAGCATTTTCCATGCAGATTCAAAGAAAAATTTTAAATGTGACATAATATCCCCGCCTTTATGTATCCCGTAAATTGCAAAAAGCACAATTCCTAGTACTTTATCAGGGCTATCGTAAACAAGATACAGATAGTATAGCCAAGGCTTTAAAGGTGCACCACAACGATACAATTGCGATGCAGCCTCTGTCATTAAATAATACTTTCCCTGCAAAATACAATCATTTAAATAATTTCATTTAATAAAAAATTAACAGGGCTTTTCATTTTGAAGTGATATATTAACTTACTCTTTTTTGAAAAGCTAGAACTTTTACAGGTAAACAAGTCAATAAAACTTTTATACCAACTGTAAGAAGTTTCAAAGTGAAGTCAGTCACGGCTGTAGTCCATAACAATTGCGAAATAAAAACAGGTGGTGTGTAAGAAAAGAATAAAGGTTGTTTAAATACAAAATTGATAAAAACAAAGCAGCCAATAATATAACAAAGTATTCCTAGCAGTGCTATTCGACTTCGATTTTGTTGTTTTAATATTTCTCTCTTAAGATCATTATTTGCTTGTATAAATGTGACAACTAGAAGAACAAAGTTCAAAATTTCTACTGCATTCTCGAACAAAACTGTAATTAAAATAAAAAATTTTATTAAAATACAGTAAGTGTTTAGTAAAATATAAAAAAGATATATTTTTCTTACACTTTGTGAATATTATTGTAAGAAATGGAATGTAACTTTCTAAACTTTTATGAGTAGTTCTTGCTTCTGCTCTAATAGTAATAGATTGAGAAGAGTTATCATCTGCATTATTGTTATTACTATGTTGATTTCCTGCATTAGGACCTTCTCTAATATTATTAACAAAGCTATCTGTAATTGTGTGATGTTGATGATCATTATTCGTAGGTTGATTTGTTTCAACTGCAAAATTTGGTGGATGATTATCAACATTTATGACAACACTATCTGAATGCTCAATTGCTGGAGCTTGAAGCTGAATTTGTCTTTGATGATTTGGATTTAACCATTCTTGTAGCGATATCGCTGGTCTCTGAAAAACGTTTCTCATAAATTGTAATGTATCGCTAATTATAATATATGAGAAAATATGTGATGGAAATCTTTGATGGAACTGAAAAAAAACCAATTGAAATTTAAATTAATAATACAGACATTATATTATGTTTTGTAATAATAAAGAAATTATTTTTCTATAATTATAAATTAAAATTATATAAATAACTTTAATAGTTAGTATAAATAATAATTAATTAAGAAAAACTTAATATTACTTGTACAAACAAAATTAGCTCACAGGACTTTAAGAAATCTTTGAATAAAATAAGCATTAGACTGAAAAAAAGAAAAATAAAATATCTATTGTTAGTAAAGAATAATTAAAGTTCAATTAGATTTTTTAAAATGATGTTTATGAAAGCACATTGAGAAATATGTGACCTCTTGTGAGACGAACTTACAGATCTTGATAAATTTATTAAAGGACTAATCTCTCCTATTGTAGTAGAGAGATTGTTTGCAATTATTCTCCTGGAATCTTCCATTGAATTAAAATTAAAACCCAATGCTATTGTGCCATTAGAATTTTGTGGTGTGTGCGAACTTGTCATAAGAATGCCCGTAGGCTGTGCACTTTGTGGTGTGTTAACCCTTCTAGGTTCAGATTCGGATTCTGGATCCACTATGGTTATAGCTGTGTCTGCCATAACAAATGTCTATAAATGAAAAATAATAGTTTATTTTTATTAAATAAAAAATAATTTAATGACTTCAAGAAATTTATCTAATCACAGTTTTTGTTAAATAATTTAAGCATATTTTAGTTAAAATAAAAGTTTAATAAATGATACTTATAAAGGAAGAAAATAATTGGAATCTATCAATAATTTAAACCTTATGGTATATCATACAAGTCCCTTGGATACATGACAAAGGTTAGGTTCATATATTAAGACCAAAAAAATAAAAAATTATAAAAATCTTCAAAATTCTCATAATATCTCCAAATAAAAATCTGTTTCACATTTCAAAAAATATATTTTTCCTCTCCAAAAGATTAAGTAAACGTTAAAAATCAAATAAACATCAGCGCTAAACAAAAATAAACACAATATTGTTAACAAACACAAGAAGCTCCTTAACCCCTCGGAGGTGAACCAAATCACTTTGCGAAACAAAACAAAAGAGCATTGGGAAAGGTACTCACAGCAAGTATGCAAAATTTCCTCAAAAATAAAAAACGCAGTCATACAGAATTGACGCAACTGATAAGGCCTGTTACGCACGTCAACTTATGGAGCTTTTACTATTTCGGATTCGGACGAAATCACTCACTTACGAGTCTCTGCGAGCCTTTTGTGATCTTGAAGACTCGAAGCTCAGGTCATATCATCCTGAGTTAATGAGCTTTGTTTTTCAGAGGAGCAACAGCTGCAACGTCGTGCAAGCTGATCGATGTAGGAATTGTTGTCGGTAGCGGCGGCATATCCTTTGCGGCTCGGATGTTACTGTTGCTTCTACTGATTGGAGTGAATTATAGCTATCTGACGTGTCATTCGCCCGATAAGATTCCCCCAGGTCCTGCTGGAAGTTATTCACGGGAGGGAAAACTTCGTGCAGCGCTTTCGATGTGAATAGGTATGGTATATAGTGAGAAAACACTGAGCCGCGAGGTACCCAGGTTCGATGCCACCTCCGCGGGATGCGCGTTTTCGACGCGCGACAATTCAGGGGTATCTCTACAATGTTTTCAGTTCAACTTTTCAGTTCAGGTTTACACTTGTCCAGCTGTCTCTTGATTTAATCAGTTTTTTTATAAAATTAATCTAGGGATCTAGGGGCAGCTTGATAAATCAAAATGCATAGCAATTAAATATAAATAGCGAAAATTAAAAAAAAATTGTCTGTTTTTTTAAAAAAGTTATAATACCCCAAGTAAAAATGGAAAATTTGCCAAACTTTGTGAATTACTGCCAGTTTTGGGCAGAATGCTGCATAAGTCCATTAAAAATAAAATTGGTAAAAAACTTGAAAAACAATCGTTTTTCGAAGAAATCTATTCCATTTAAAAATGGTTGGAGTGGTTTGTATAATTATATTACATATAATTACATAAACTTTGTGATACATTAATAAACTTAACTGTGTTCATTTTTCTCAATAAATATATTATGCAACAATAAAGTAACAATGATGTACTTTCACTTGAAAATCTTATGAAATTTTGAATAGGTCCATTGTTTTGGGGACATTGTAGAGTTTGAGGACCCCAACAGAAAAAAGGAGAACCACTGATCAGCTGTTGCCTGCAAGGGGAGTCTGGACGCGATGCGACGCGATAAATTTCGCTCTGAAAATGTAATTCATTAATAAGTAGAACAACAACACCGTTCAGCGAGGATTATGCGAAAGGCTACACATTTTAGCGCGAAATTTAACGCGTTCGATATAAGAAGCTGGAAAAATGATACGTCGAAACAGGTAAGCCCTTGTCTACGTGCCTTAGTCTATCGCTTATGCAATTAACCTTAATTAAGAGGTTAACTATGTATAGACCCTTAGTCATGGAATTTTTGTTTACGTCTTGTTTTTGAATGAAAGTATGCTCAAATTCAAACGATTGTAGGATTTTTTTATAGAATTTTCTTGAAAATGAGTTAATTTTTTAAAATGTTCATGTCGCTTTTTTAAACTGTCAAAAATGGTTGATCTACAAAAATGTATTAATATAAATAGACTAATATTTACTAATTAATTGCTGATTTCATTTGTAGTGAACATACAAAATATTTTTTAAATTATTTTGACAGTGTTATTACACTTAGTATTGTTATATTTATCACTAAAACATAACTATACTATGACTTCAATAGATAAAATTAGACACGACTCAATATTTAATATTTAGTTCTGTTTTTAATATTTTATTACAAATATGATTGTTAAAAATGTGATTATTAATGTTATTATTTATTTTTCAGAACAAGACATAAAATTTATTTTATTGGTCTGCTTCTGGGAATTACGGTGCTATACAATGAATTTTTTGCATATGAAATTCAAGCCTTTAAATGGTCTGTACGTAAGTGTACAGATTGTGTTGCAGTGTTACTTATAGCGGATCCACAAATACTTGGGTATCAAAATGAAAATTATAGGGGTTCAACATGGGCCATGTGGGATAGCGACAGGTATGAGTAAAAAGAATTTACTTATTGACAATAGAAAATTTCATTCATTATTGATAATAGAAAAAAATTGCAGGTTTTATTTTCAAATCTGAAATTTTAATATTGCAAATAAATTTTTGAGATATTTATTTAAATAATTTTATATTTTTGATCACAGATATTTAAAGAAAACCTTTTCAAGAGCAGTAAGTCGTACTCAACCAAATGTAATAGTATTTCTTGGTGACTTAATGGATGAAGGACATATTGCTTCTGCAGAAGATTTTGAAAAATATAAAAGAAGGCTAGCAAATATTTTTGATACCCCTGAAGATATAATGGTAAATATATAAAACTTTTCAAAAAGTATGTTGTGAAACAAACAAAGTAATATAAATCATTTTTAGAAAATTTATTTGCCTGGAGATAACGATATAGGAGGAGAAGAAGATATGGTTTCATCTCATATTCATGAAAGATTTAATTTTGCTTATACTCAACCAGATACTTTAGTTTACAGTTCAGCAACTTTTTTTAAGGTATGTTATATTAAATTAAATTTGAATATTTTTAATTTTATTAATAATCTTATGTTTGTAGGTTAATAGATTGACACGATCAATCCCAACTGCACCGAAGGAAGCATTTCTTAATGACTATGCAGAAAGAAATACTACAAATGTTATATTAAGCCATATGCCTTTACTATTTATGCCTGGAGCATTTGTTCAAAATGTAAGTTCACTTTTTAAATTTGTTTTGTATGCAAGAAAAAAATTAATGTAAACTTAAAAAAATGTTTTTTTTAATTTTCTTTAGGTTCTTAAAGAGCTTTCCCCACAAATTATTTTTACGGCTCATGAGCACAAAGCTATGCATATGAGTTTGGATACAGCAACTGATCAACTAAGTGAAATATGGATTCTTCCTCCTCATGCAACTCCACTCTACCAATTGAGGCTTGATATGGGTGATATACATGAATTACAGATACCAACGTGCTCTTACAGAATGGGAACGCCTAATATGGGCTTTGGATTGGCTTATATAGGTAAAATATATGGGTTTATAATTAGCAATAAATATTCCTTAAAAATTGCAGAATTATTTATTAGATTTAATGTCTTTTTCAGATACCCAAGAGAAAACTTTAGATTTTACAATACTATGGTTGCCAGACAGATTTTACCAATTATGGCTGTATCTTTACATTTTGGGAATATGCTTCCTATTCTCCATTATTTTTCTTATTTGCGGCATTTGTACGAGTAACCACGTAGTTTATAGCCGCGTGCCTATATAGCGGTCATAGTAAAGTACATCCATGAGAGTTTAGACTTTATCCAGAATTTTAAAGTATGAAAACTTGCCAAGACATTATTAGTCAAACCATGGAAACATGCTCAGATATATTTATCATATATTACTGTTTTTAATATTTATAGCGTCCATATCCAGATTTTAATTACTTACGTAGTTGTCCGTCCAGTAGAAATCTCATTTTGTTACTTAAAAAATCTTAAATTTTTAATTAATTTTAAGACAATATTCTTAAATACTCCGAGTATCTGTAACCGAATTTACTTATGTAGATGTCCGTCCAATAGAAATCCCATTTTTGTTACTTACAACGTTTTTAACTTCTATACTAATTTTTATATTAACTTTCTTAATTGTATTAAGCTTTCTTAAAACACAAAAAATCTTAAAAATATGTTTTTCAAAATATTTTTTAATATAATGAATAATTGTGATAAATTATTATTTTAGGAATCTCAATAAGTTACTCATGATCTGTTAAAAAATGTTAATGAATTTTTATTATAGATTTATAAAGGTTTAAAAAACATGCAAAGCTGGAAAATTCTTATTTAAAGAGCAAAGTTCTGTAAAATGAAGTATTTTACTACTGTACAGAGAGTACATATTTGTTTATGCAGTCTATTAATTCTTCACTGTTAAAACTGTTTACCAGTTTCTGATAAAAAAAATGCATAAATCAAAATTATTGAAAGATAGAATATAAAAATATTTAAGCTTCATATAAATATATATGCAGTTAAAAAAACGTTACAATATAAATTTTAACTGATTATTATTTCATTTACAATAAATGTAATAGTAATTTTGTAATGTGTATTGTTAAAATATTTTAATGGATATATTAATAAAACATTGAATAGTAAATTTACCTGTTTTGTTATTTATTTTGTATAAGTAATAATTTATGTTAAACAAAAATTTTTAAAAGTTTTACCAAATATTGTGTGTGTACATTCAAATAGAATATTGTAGTTTTGAACAAACTTCAAAGGTCCAAATCGGGTCCAATTGCGCAGAAGTCATGTTGCTATTGCGTTGCTATTTGAATCAGCTAATATCACTAAAAGAAAATTTTTGTATTCGGCAATTTGCAATTGCCCGAAAAGCCGAAATGAGTAAACGAAAAGCTCCTGATAACTCTAATAATCCTAATTATGATTTATGCGACTTTTTAACAGGTAATAATTTTAATTTTGCACGTAAAATTCAGTTGTTTTCATTCATATTGATGGTGTCATAACCTCAAACATATTAGTTTTGTTTACGTTTATGCAATATCAATATATCGAATGTCTTTCTACGCACTGCTGCATTAAAAAATGTTTTAAATTTTTTAAACTAATGCATATTGTATATATAGGTTCTAAGAGTTCATAATTAAGTAGTTCATAATTAAGTGTTAAAAAATTACAAAGATCTTATATTTTAAAAATACAAAAGATAATTATTTCAATAAAATCTTAGTAATAAAGTTAGATTTATTTCCTTTGGCTTTTAGTATTTGTATTTTACAATTAGGAATGCATTTGTATTGTTTATTAACGAAAATATCCAGAATATTTTTAATGTACATTTAAAATTTGCTTAATAATTAGTTGACTATTTAAGTACTAAATGTAAGAAAAAATTACAGTAAATTTTTTCAAAAGTTTGATTATTTACATAATTTCTATAAAATACTAATACTATCACGTGGTTAAAAATGCGTTTCATAGTTCAGTATTTTGATAAACTTATAAAAGTTGTTTGGACACTCTGAAGCTGAACCAAAACATAACTCAAAACAAAACATAAGTCAAAACAAAACAAAAGAGTTTATTTATATGTATGATGAAAATAATTATCATTTTCATTGATATCATTGATGCAGAGAGGCAGAGTGACTAAAAAGCTTTTATAAGTTTAATATCACGTTTTGTTTTAAAGAATTTCTTAAAATCGTTAAAAAATGAAAGCAAAGTAATTAAAATCAGAAACTAAAATGTAAAATAAATTTGAGGAAATTCAGTTTCATGTACACTTGATTGTATAAATCATTCATTTCACAGTTTCTCAAACAATCTATTTGAAAAATGTTTATGCAACAATCAATCACTTTCACAAGTTTTTAAATTTTGGTTTTTAATGTACATTCTATATTATAAATCAACATTGTCTAAGTTGGATGAAGATCCTGTTGGCAAATCTGAGGAAATGAATTTCCCTATAGGTTTTACTGCTTGCCTTTGATCTGAAAGCTTCCTCATTTCTTGCCTTAATTTTTCTAAAATAGCATGATTTGGCTGATTCACTGCTGCTCTTCCTTGAAGTAAAGTAATTTCTTGTTCTAGTTGTTTTTTTTCTTTAAATGATTTCACACTTCTTGATCCATACAGTCTTAATAAGGAACCCCAAGAATGAATATGTGGATGTAAAAGCTGCAATATTGCTTGGGCAGCTCTTTGTTTACCATCCTTTTTATTTCGACATATAACTGTTGCCTCGTGTTTTCCTACTCTCATTGTGAATTCATTACGTTGATGCTTTAATGTATTAACAGAATAGTTTATGTGCATATCACCGAGTCCAAAATTTCTTTGTAAACATGTAATTAATATTGCATGAGGTAAAGGTTCAGTCGTTTTTGCACAAAACTCAGCAACTCTTGGATCATTGATGGAAATTTCATCAAAGAAGGACAGATCTGCATCTGAATTAACTTTAGAGGCCTTGAGTGCCTGACTAGAACTTGAAGCAGTGCTGTCTACTGTAGAATCACCAGAAATTTTATCCCTCATTTGTGGAATTAAAATTTCTAAAGTTTTTTTTGCTGCATTAGCTTTTGCTTGTTTTTTACTACTGCCAAATCCACTGCCATATTCCATCTCATTGATACAAACTACAGCTGAATAAGGAGTTGCAGCATTTTCTAATTCTTTAAATTTATAAGTAGGCTGTTTCTTTAATGCATGCTGTACATATTCATGTAAAATGCAGACATAACTTTTTCCAGATGGATTCATAATCCAGTGTTTTGGTGGTCTACTTGCAGGTTCATCTTCTTGTGCAGTATGACCCGAGTAAGATGTACTATTTCCCACTGGGAATGTTATCAATTTTGTTCCATCTGGTAGTGTAGGTCGCTCTAATTGTTTCCGCTGCTTCTTATTCTTAGTAAATTTTCTTCTTTGTGACCATGACTTAAATCTCATAACTTTAATAGACTTAAATCTAAATAATGTTTGACAATAGTTTCTAAGATTTTCACCATCCAGAGATTGATTAACTCTATTCTCTTGAATTGTTTCAATCTTAGCATTTGGTAAACTGCAAACTTGAGCTGCCTGCATTCTTTCTCTATCTCTTTGTTTCTCCTCTTCCTCTTCTTTCAAAGCTCTCTTATATTGTAAGCAAGGAATTGCACTTACAGGCACTTCGTGCTTTCTTACACTACCTGGTCCAAGAAAATAAGGCTTAGATAATGTACACACTCTGCTTTGTTTATGCAAATATAAAGGCATTCCACTGTTATGAGTTACCTATAATAAATATAGATATTAAATTAGTCATTTTTAATAAAATATTAATCATTAAGAGAAAAATCAATTACAATGGTTTAGTATAGAAATTTGATAATTACCTGTACCCATCCTTCTGGCAAAACATCAAAATGATTATGCCCAATTTCATCTAGAACTAGTTTTTCTTTTTCCTCATAAAGCATGTCATTTGGTTTACCAAGTCTTTTTCCTTTATAATCATCTGGTAAACCTTCTTCCAGCATGGCTTCAATCTCATCATCTGGAATGTCAGAGTCCATACTATCATTTGAACAACCATCAGAGTCTGATGCATCTTGATTAGTGTGATCTAGATCATCCAACACATCAAACTGTCTTAAATCGTCATCTGTAACATCTATCGCATGTGGGTTTTCTTTTTCTTCCTCATCCTGAACTTGAGTTTCATCAGAAGTTGTTACATCCATGTCCATAGAATCATGACTAAATTTCTCTTCATTGGATTCTTGTGCAGATTTTTTTTGTTTTGTTTCTGAATCAGTTTTTTCAATATTGAATTCTGAAGTAGTCTTGTCAATGTTGAATTCTCCAGTAAATATTTCAGCATTGAATTCTGAATTAACCTTCTCAACATTGCTTTCGGGAGTAAGTATTTTAGTGTTGAATTCTGGAGTAAGCTTGTCAACATTAAATGCTGGAGTAAGTTTTTCTTTACTGATTTCTGAAATAAGTGAAGCTTCACTGAATTGTGGAATAAGGTTCTCATCAGTGATATCTGGAGTAAGTTTCTTCTCAATGATTTCTGGAATAAGCTTTTCTTTATTATGTTCTGTAATAAGCTTCTCTTCACTGACTTCTGGAGTAAATTTTTCTTCATTGCATTTGGAAGTAATCTTTTCTTCATTGCATTCTGGAATAAGCTTTTCTTTATTGCATTCTAGAGTCAGCTTTTCTTCGGTATATTCTGTAGTAAGCTTCTCTTCATTAAATTCTGGACCAATTTTCTCTTCACTAAATTCATGAGTAAGTTTCTCTTTATTAAATTCTTGAATAAGTTTTTCTTTGTTGACCTCTTGAATAAAATTCTCTTCGTTGACTTCTTGATTAAGCTTTTTTTCATTAAACTCTTGAATAAACGTCTCTTTATTGACTTCTTGAATAATCTTCCTTTCATTATATTCTACAGTAAATTGGTCTGTTGGATTACTATTCTCCCTGGATTCAACCACTATTTCCATTTGCGAGACTTCGGTAATCTGTGCGTCTGATTCCATTATGTCACCGCTTTTTATACTTGCTTTTCTTTTTCTTTGAAGCTAGAAAAAGAAATTTTGAGTAGAGGTATGCCAGTTTTGATCAAGAAATTGAAATTTTTCTTATTAAAACAAATAAAGAAAAATATGAAACCGTTTATAAGGGAATCTTGTACACATGTTTACACTCAGAATCATACAGAGTGTATACTTCTGCCTATAGTTAGGGTTAGGTACTTGCTGTCTTTCCTTCGCAACGTTTGATTGGCCATTGTTCAGTTTAAACTTTTTCCTTCTATATCCGCAAATTCGCACACCAAGCAAGTGTACCAGCTCGTGGTGGCCTGGTGGCGTTTGAAACTGCTTAATTTATTTTGTGCTTATAAAAAAGCGAATTAGTTAATGAAAAGGAAAGTTTTACGGACATATGGCATTCCTATGCAGTGTTTTCTCAAAAAGAAATGTTGCTTTTAGAAATCAGTTAATATCACATACACGCGGTATAACTTTAAGCGGTTTATAAGTTGATAAAAATTATTTATTGAAATTTAACATTTTTCACTTTGTAAAAATGTTCAAAATGCTATATGTATATATAAAAGAACATTGTATAATAAACGGCGAATCGTATTAGCTTAAAAAACTTATGTTATCTTTAAATCACGCTAAATTATTTATTTTTTTCAGAACTAGCAAATTATGAACGCAATGTAAACAAAAATGTTTATAAATATAATGCATATCGGAAAGCGGCAAATACTCTAGCATCTCAATCTGAAAGAGTAAAGTCTGGAGAAGAGGCCAAAAAGCTTCCTGGAGTTGGTGTGAAAATTGCAAAAAAGATTGACGAATTTTTAGAAACAGGAAAACTTCGAAAATTAGAGGATGTTCGTTGATTTTATTCAATATAAAATAAAAAACCAATATAATTTACATATTATGATTCTAATTTATAGATCAGAAAAGACGAAGGAAATGTTGCTATAAATCTCTTAAGTAGAGTTACCGGAATCGGCCCTGTAAAGGCTAAAGAACTTGTTGATGCTGGAATAAAAACTCTTAAGGATCTAAAAAAAAATCAAGATAAACTCACTCATCACCAAAAAATAGGTTTAAAGTAATAAAAAACGTGCTCTTTTAAGAAAATTCTTGTTTAAAATAATTAGGTAAATTCTACAGATTTATATTTTCAATTTTAGATATTTCGATGATTTTGAGAAAATAATTCCCAGGGAAGAGATTGAATCAATTGAGAAAATTATTAAGGAAACCATTTTAAACTTGGATAAAAATTACATTAGTACCATTTGTGGAAGTTATAGGAGAGAAAAAGCGGAAAGTGGAGATATTGATGTACTTATAACACATCCAAGTTATACATCCGATTGTAAAGACGCGAAAAAGCACACAACTCACTTAAAGTCCATCACTGAATGTCTTGAAAAAAAGAAATTAATTACCGATACCATTTCGCATGGAGAATATAAATTTATGGTAATTTTATCTTTTATTAAAATATCAATTTATTTGAATTTAAATTAAAAATGTAATGTCGTGAGGATAATGAGTTGCAAAAATGCGTTTAAATTAATGATTTAAAAGGAGAATTAAAAATCATTATGCATACTATTTTAGGGCGTATGCAGATTAAACAAAGAAAAACCGTACAGAAGACTAGATATTCGATTGGCGCCACATGACCAATATTATTGTGCAGTACTGTATTTTACAGGAAGCGATTTATTTAACAGAACCATGAGAGCACATGCTTTAGAAATGAAATATACTTTAAATGAGTATACTTTGAAAAAATTAACTACAGAAGGTAATAAATTGAAACAATCCGGAAGCACGTGTCGCAAAATATATTTATATAATATATAATAAAAATTAAGATTGCGTAGATGAAAGCCTAAAAACTATTTAATTGCGTTGCAGGAACTCCAGGAGAGGCTGAAAAAATTACTTCTGAGGAAGATATCTTTAAAATACTGAAACTATCTTACAAAAAGCCTAAAGAACGAAACGTGTAGAATGATCAACGTGCATAGCTTCAATGTACTCATTTTTACTATTAATATTAATCTTTTTTGAACACATAGATAATGTATATTTTTGCTTTGTAATATATGTTTTATTTATTTTCCAAAAAGTATACGTATAATATAAAAAATATTCACTCATTTTGTTCTCAAATTGTTGAATTAAAGTAAAGCATTTAGTTACATTATAAAATACTGTATTAGATTACAAAATTAATAGTTACATTTAACTTTATGAATCTTTTTGAAAGTATGAAACACAGCACTTTCTTCTCTTAAAATTAACTCATTAAATATCACAATCAATTGAATTTTTTTCGCTCTCGGTGCCACAAGCACGCAATTCTCTTTTGCATTAATGAAATATATAAATTCTAATAACATAAAGATTTAAATAGTTATCAAAATCTCTTTTTTATATAAAACATAAGCTATAAATGCCCACAGTGTGGTTGTCCATAAGTTCATAGCTAATAAAGATGTGTGTGTTGGTGTTCCGGGAATTTCCCACGCAAATGGAAATAAGCCCATGGTCAAGTAGTGTCCAATATATAAAAATATTGCATTTGCTCCTGTAAAAAAAAATTTCATTTATATTTTTAAAAAATCGCATTACAGTAAATTTTTATTTAATATCAATTTACCTGCGTAAATGAATGGTGCACCGCTCCAGACTTTTTTGTGATCTATCAAATAGTATAAAATAGAGAATAATAGGAATGCAAAGCTAGATGTACATAAAACAAAAGATAACGACATCATATTTTTATTGACAGGAATCGCACCGCCTTCTTTACTGAAATTGCATAGTATTCCAGCTAAAAGACCCTAAAAGAAACGAAAAAGAAATGTAGATTAAATTCATTGTTTTTAATTTTATGAAATAAAATAAGAATTTATTCTTACCGTTACAAAGAACCATGACAGCCATCTAATAATTCTTGAATCTGTTTGGTAATAAGTCACATAAATACGACCAGCTTGAACTCCCATGAATACAATAAGTATTGCTGATATTGTATTCATTAAACCTGAAACGATAGTTTACTCTATGTCAATTTCTTGATGTTTTGTGAACGAAAATGATATGCTAAATATTGTTAAATAGTACTAAAAGTATGTACTGCAAAGTTATCTGTGAGTGTATTTTGGAATTTGGTTGTCTCTGGTAACCCTAAGCTATGTGTAGTTAGTTTTTTAAAGGAATTAATTATAATTATTAAAATTTTTGTCTACAACATAAATACCTTCTGGATCATGAGGAATGGTCGGTCCATAAACAGGATTCATTTTTTTCATGTACATGTGCTGACCAAAAATAAGCCTGTCAATGTAACCAGCAGCTCCACCGGTGCAATTTACATAATCGCCGTGATGGTCATAGCCTCCAGGTCCAACATAACCACGTGGGCAACCAGGAACGTGCAGTAAAAATGTAACGCAGGTGTGAATTATTATTATAATAAAGATCAGAAGCCATTGAGCCCATCTTTCCAGGATGTCTTGTAAGAATATAAATCGTCCAAACTGAAAATTTCTTTGAGCACTTGCAAAACTAGTTTCAATTACTGAACAAATGAAGTAAGATATTGCTAGAAGCTGCAGAACTCCTGGAAAACGCAATTCTCGTAGTGAAGAATTGTTCATAGAGTTGATTAATAGTCCAAAGATTACAAGTAAAGTTGTGCGACGCAATTGCTTTATAATAAGTCTTGTCCGAGAAATTGATACGCGGAGATGCACTCGAACTGAATTGACTATAGTAAAGCCCATAGTCCATGCAAACCTAAAAATTCAATATAAACTTCATGTCCATGTCTATTTTAAAATAAGAAGTTAATAAATTAATATTCTACCAAGGTAAAACTAAATCTGCAACAGTTAGACCATTCCACGCAGCATGTCGTAAAAAAACATAGTCGCCACCGCCGTTATTTACAAATATCATTAACAAAACGGCAATACTGAAAATAAAAGTTTTAATTTGGACTTCAATATATTTACAACTATTTCTTAATCTTTCTTCTAGTATTACCCTCGAAAAGCATCTAAAGCTTGTATCCTCATTCCAGTTTTTGATACTGTCAGCATTTGGGGAGTGGATTCTGATTCTTGAAGTCTATCTATATCCTGAAGATAAAATAATGCATAAGTAACAATACATTTGTTAAAAAAAAAAAAAAAAAAATAAAAAAACTTACACCATCAGAATCAGGTTTTCTTAAATAAATTCTCACTAAATTTATAATTGGTTTGGCTGTGATTAATAAAATAAAAGCAAGTATATATACCCAGATAGCAGCTATGAGTGCTGTAATATAAATTTTTAATATAAATTTTAGCCTATAAAAAGATTTAATATGAAATATAAAGTTTAACTTACGTAAATATGGATTCCATGGTTCATATAAAGTAGACATTCTGCAACTATCATTAGTTACATTCCACTGATATCTTCCATATTGCTTGAATGCAACTGTTTCTCTAAAAAATATTCATAGAATTTGTGCTGTTTAAGACTTATTCGTTAAAAAAATGTTTATATTTTTTTATAATATTCTTTATATTATTAAATACTTACACACACCATATATATGCTTTTTCATCAATATCTCTATAATAAAAACGATTTGGATACTTTGTAGATATTTGAAATGTTGTGTTGCTATTTGCAGACAAATTTGCCACTGGTTTTCCGTCACACTGAAAAAATATATTTAAATTAATTATTGCACTATTTTAATTAAAAAATAAAATTCATTTAAATTTTACCAATGTGCAATCATCGAATCCATTGTAGAATGTAATAGGGTGCAAGTTCAAATTTAAAATGCTTAAACAAGCTGTATCAATAGGAAGTGATTTGTTGGAATCAAGACAAGCCCCACTGTGACTCTCCAGTGACATTTTGGTAAACAATGAAATTCTTTAATGTTCCAACCTAAAAAAATTATGCACAACTTAACTTAATTGTTTCTAATGCAGGACCATCAGCATGATTCAAGAGCAGTGTAAAGAGGAACTCGTTCCGTACAATAGAAATAATGATGATGTTATCAGTCCGGTTGTCTTTCCTTGACGCACATAGATAAATGCGCGATGAATGATTACGCTCTCATCGGTAACATTACCTCAAAATAACGCGACTTGCATTACTCAAATCGCAATTTGAATTTATCTGTATCAGGATCGATCTTCTTTTAGTCTAAAATTATGTAATTTCACTCGATCACAGTTTAATAATAGTTAGATTCTGAGTAATTTGTAAGCTGAGAAACACAGACTGGAAATCCCCATACTTGCTCACAATAAGCGAACTGTATATACGGAGTTATACATATAAGTATTTATGTTTTTCAACTCTTGATTGTCACAAAGAAATGTGCTCTAGTCTGGTGCTCGTCGGGGTTCGTTCTCAATCTCATCTTTGTTTCTCTTTTCTAGATGTTTTCTATCTGTTTATACGACAGTTGGCAAAGTAGATTTCTGAAAACCCTTACCTACTTTTTAATGCGTATTATTGTTCTTCTTTATCCTGGAGTGTGGCACTAGTATGGACTTTTACGAAAAATGCTCACTAACCAAAACCGTAGCCGAGACTACAGTTTCCTCATTTTTATAAGTACCTCAATTTCAAAATTTAACTAACGTAATTTATACAATAGCAGAAAGTTTTCGTAGAAGGACAAGAATCGGAAACAAAAATAAGTTCCTTAGTTGCGTGCGAACTATATATATATATATATATACGCGATTTAACCCACGCACGAACTTCCCACGTAACCAATGCTTAATTTAAGATCATTAATTAAGCAGAAATAAAAAGTAACTAACAAAAATTAAGGAGGTTCGATACCGGCCGCGGGACGTATGCGGTGCGGGGGGAAAATGTCATGTCTTAGCCTGATGGGAGTATGATACACGAAAATTCGTGATCTACTAACCCGCAAAAATATATTGACCCACGGCTTCGCGACTGAAT